>BLSH010374019.1:2030048-2041424 GCA_018402905.1 Glandirana rugosa | reverse complement strand
CCCCCCCCCCCCCCCCGTGAGAGCAGCCTGAGTGTACCCGGGACTGACAGACGCTCTCCCTGGACAAGGTTTACCTTACCGTTCTGTTCAATCACCTCACACGGTGCAGAAATAATGCCCAACCAAACATCAGAGGCCCCCAACATTCATTTTTGCCCTCATTTTCTGAGTGTTAGCCAAATCCATTTACCAGGCAGGCAGCGCAAGCTCAAGGGGCAGCTGATTTGGGCCCCACAACAATGACTGGGCCCAGGGCAGCTGCCCCTTTTGCCCTGCGTTAAAGACAGCCCTGGATACAGATCACAGAGGTACTGTAAGAGGCCTCTGAAGTGAGACTACAGCTTACAAACAGAGAGCAAGGGTCCTTTTTAAAACATGCTGGCAGAGGACAGGCTTTTCTACTCAGTCTGTGGCTGCTTTCTAAAGAAAACAGACTGTAAGGCTTGGAACATCTTTTGTTTTGCTGCACTTGGAATGTTTTTAGCCAAGTTCAATTATGCTTTAAACATAAACTTGCATATTTCTGCTATCATTATTACTATTTTTTATTGCGTTTTTTAGGGGTTTTTTTGTCTTTGGTTGGGGTTTCTTGTACATTTGCATTCACCATGAAGCACAGACAAGTAAGCCATCTATCGTAATTCTTCCAGGACCAAAGCGAAGGACATTCCTGGGAAAACAGGGACACATGTGGAACGTATCTGGCAGGGACCCAAGGGGTTGTTATCGACTTGCTCTCTTGTGCATTGATTGCTAAGGAAACCAGGAGTCAGGCTGACATTTGGATGGATTTTTCTATTTGTGCAGCAATTTTGCAGGCAGGCCTCGGCGTGAGGATTGCTGGATCACTAACGTTCGCCATGATGCTGTTTGAGGTTTTCATCCTGTAAGATTCGGGCAGAACGCTGTATATGGGTTGTGTGTGTAACCGGTGCAATAGATGCTGTTGTTTTTGTGGCCTTAGGGGCCAAATCCATCCCAAAAAATGTTTCTAGGGCCCAGCTATGCGTCAGCCATCCACATCTGAAGGGATTTCAATTCTAACCAAAGTGTATGATTGCTCGTATTCCTCATAGCAGACCAGGGAAAAAAATCATGTATGTCCCCATGATGCCACAGCAGCTTACCCCCTTCTGTTCTGCCAGCGTGATACCAGGGGAGTTCACAGTGACAAGACACGGTCTGTTTATTTCCAATATTCTTCTATTATTATTATTATTACTACAATTATATAGTGCCGGCAATTTACACAGTGCTTTACATACTGTACATTCACATCAGTCCCTATCTCACATTCATATATACAGTATCTCACAAAAGTAAGTACACCCCTCACATTTGTGTAAACATTTTATTCTATCTTTTCATGTGACAACACTGAAGAAATAACACTTTGCTACAATGTAAAGTAGTGAGTGTACAGCTTGTATAACAGTGTAAATTTGCTGTCCCCTCAAAATAACTCCACACACAGCCATTAATGTCTAAACCGCTGGCAACAAAAGTGAGTACACCCCTAAGTGAAAAAGTCCAAAATGGGCACAAAGCATAGGCGTGCTAGGTGTGCCAGGGCCATTAATGTCTAAACTGCTGGCAACAAAAGTGAGTACTCCCCTAAGTGAAAACGTCCAAATTGGGCCCAATTAGCCATTTTCCCTCCCCGGTGTCATGTGACTCGTTAGTGTTACAAGGTCTCAGGTGTGAATGGGGAGCAGGTGTGTTAAATTTGGAGTTATCGCTCTCACTCTCTCATACTGGTCACTGGAAGTTCAACACGGCACCTCATGGCAAAGAACTCTCTGAGGATCTGAAAAAAAGAATTGTTGTTCTACATAAAGATGGTCTAGGCCAGAGATATGCAATTAGTGGACCTCCAGCTGTTGCAGAACTACAAGCCCCATGAGGCATAGCAAGACCCTGACAGCCACAAGCATGACACTGAGACGCAGAGGTAGGATGGGACTTGTAGTTTTGCAACATCTGGAGATCCGCTAATTGCATATCCCTGGTCTAGGCTATAAGAAGATTGCCAAGACCCTGAAACTGAGCTGCAGCACAGTGGCCAAGATCATACAGCGGTTTAACAGGACAGGTTCCACTCAGAACAGCGCCTTGCCATGGCCGGCCAAAGAAGTTGAGTGCAGTGCTCAGCGTCATATCCAGACGTTGTCTTTGGGAAATAGATGTATGAGTGCTGCCAGCATTGCTGCAGAGGGTGAAGGGGTGGGGGGACAGCCTGTCAGTGCTCAGACCATACTCTCCACACTGCATCAAATTGGTCTGCATGGCTGTCGTCCCAAAAGGAAGCCTCTTCTAAAGATGATGCACAACAAAGCCTACAAACAGTTTGCTGAAGACAAGCAGACTAAAGACATAGAGTACTGGAACCATGTCCTGTGGTCTGATGAGACCAAGATAAACATATATGGTTTGGATGGTGTCAAGCGTGTGTGGCAGCAACCAGGTGAGGAGTACAAAGACAAGTGTGTCTTGCCTACAGTCAAGCATGGTGGTGGGAGTGTCATGGTCTGGGCCTGCATGGGTGCTGCCAGCACTGGGGAGCTACAGTTCATTGAGGGAACCATGAATGCCAACATGTACTGTGACATACTGAAGCAGAGCATGATCCCCTCCCTGTGGAGACTGGGCCGCAGGTCAGTATTCCAACATGATAACGACCCCAAACACCCCTACAAGACGACCGCTGCCTTGCTAAAGAAGCTGAGGGTAAAGGGGATGGACTGGCCAAGCATCTCCAGACCTAAACCCTATTGAGCATCTGTGGGGCATCCTCAAATGGAAGGTGGAGGAGCGCAAGGTCTCTAACATCCACCAGCTCTGTGATGTCGTCATGGAGGAGGGGAAGAGGACTCCAGTGGCAATCTGTGAAGCTCTGGGGAACTCCATGCCCAAGAGGGTTAAGGCAGTGCTGGAAAATAATGGTGGCCACACAAAATATTGACACTTTGGACCCAATTTTGTGTTGAGTCATTTTGAGGGGACAGTAAATTTACACTGTTATACAAGCTGTACACTCACTACTTTACATTGTAGCAAAGTGTCATTTCTTCAGTGTTGTCACATGAAAAAATATAATAAAATATTTACAAAAATGTGAGGGGTGTACTCACTTTTGTTAGATACTGTACATACACCATATTACCAAAAGTATTGGGACACCTACCTTTACATGCACATGAACTTTAATGGCATCCCAGTCTTAGTGAACCCTACAGACTGTGATACCATTAAAGTTCATGTGCGTGTAAAGGCAGGCGTCCCAATACTTTTGACAATATGTATGTAGAGTACGGGTGCAAAGTTGTCCGGTGTAGTTCCAAAACTGGCCACTGGATGTTGTCATAGTTAAGGTTGGGGACCCTAAGCAGTGTAAGTGCCTAGGTAGCCACTAGTGGCCCCCAGAGTAGGGGGTGGGGTGTAATATAGATAATGGGTAGATAGATAGGAAGTGTCAGCCCTTCCTCTAACAGTTTGGGGCAACTTTAGGAAATAAATAGTCCTATGGGAGTCTGCCTATAGTTAGTTGGGAAGCAGTGCAAGGACCAAGGTATGCACAGATGTAATCTTCGTGGCTCTAGCTTCTGGGAGCTTCCTGGCATGCGAGAGACATGGAAAGAGAGCTGTAGGACCAATGGGAGTTCTATCATAACTTTGGCATGGGATGGCAAACCCCTAAAGTTATGGGCACTCTTGCTCTCTGTTTGCTTCTAAGAAATGTGCCATCAACAGTGGGATGACTGAAAGGATGTAAACATGTAAATTAGATGAGTTCCAGTAAAGAGTTGAAAGGTTATCACTTCTTGGACTCCTCCTTCTAACCTCAAGATGGCAACATCTTCTGGAAATGGAACTTGTACTTGTTGAGTACTAAGAAGAAAGCCACCTCACAGTGGAGGGAACAATGGTGTTCACCTTTATTAGGAAGGATATCCACAAGCTTGACATTGACAGTACTTGGTCTTTGACCATCCCATTAACACGTTTCACCCATAGGACCTACTAACGAAGCCTTATGGGTGAAACATGTTAGTGGGACGGTCCTAGATGAGGGCTGCCAATGTCAAGCTTGTGGATATCCACCAGTGGTCCTTCCAGTGTGAGGTGGCTTTCTTCTTAGTACTCACCAAGCA
This sequence comes from Glandirana rugosa, assembly GCA_018402905.1. Lineage (NCBI taxonomy): Eukaryota > Metazoa > Chordata > Amphibia > Anura > Ranidae > Glandirana > Glandirana rugosa. The sequence continues at coordinate 2,037,273 of BLSH010374019.1, read as the reverse complement.
CAAGATTAATTTCCAGAAGATGTTGCCACCTTGAGGTTAGATGGAGGAGTCCACGAAGTGGTAGCCTTTCTTGTTAGCACTTGATCTGTGAGCGGAGATGGCTCATATAAACCCCCCGGTTTGAGGTGACAGTGAGGAGGAATGACTTGGAGTAGAAATGTTTGTATGTCCAAGCATCCAATTCTGCTGGGTGGGGTTGCTATTTGGGTCCTTTGCCATAAGACCCGAGGAACGTATGGAATGGGCTATGGTTGGTACTGTTTAGGTCATCCCGGGGGTCTCTGCTTCAGGATAGGATGCCATGCCCAAAGCACCTCAGTCAAACCATAACTTACCACCAAAGAACGACCTAAATTCTCCTGCTCCTGACGATCGCAGCAAAACCGCATACAGGTATGTGTGCATTATTTGCTGTTTGTACCCAAAGTAGGGCCCAGAAACAATATTACGCATTTTACTGTTTTTTTATCCTACCTAAAACACCTCCATACTAACCGACGCCGATACTAAATTAACCCCTTCATTACCGGGCACTTTCACCCCCTTCCTGCCCAGGCCATTTTTCAGCTTTCAGTGCTTTCACACTTTGAATGACAATTGCGCGGTCATGCAACGCTGTACCCAAATTATTTTTTTATCCCTTTCTTCACACAAATAGAGCTTTCTTTTGGTGGTTTTTAATCACTGCTGAGATTTTTATTATTTACTAAAAAAAAGACCGAAGATTTTGAAAAAAAAAAACGTTTTCTTTCAGTAAATTTTGTAAATAAGTAATTTTTCTCCTTCACTGATGTGCGCTGATGAGGTGGCACTGATAGGCTGCACTGATGGGCACTGATGAGGTGGCACTTATGGGCACTGATTAAGTGCCACTGATGAGGAGGGACTAATATCTGTCGCCCTGATGGGCACTGATATGCGGCACTGGTGAGCACTGATAGGTGGCACTGGTAGGCACTAATAGGTGGCACTGATAGGGGGCACTGGTGGGCACTTATAGGCGGCAGTGATTGGCACTGATGGGCAGCACTAGTGGGTCCTGATAAGCAGCACGGATAGGCAGCACTGATGGGCGGCGCTGATGGGCACTGATGGGCAGCACTGATGGGCATTGATGGGCAACACTGATGAGCAGGCACTGATGGGCAGCACTGATGAACAGGCACTGATGGGCATCATTTATGGGCACTGATTGGTGGCACTTATGGGCACTGATTGGTGGCACTGATAGGCTTTCCTGTAATCAGGGCACTGATGATCAATGCCCTGATTATCTGCCCAAGTCTTCTCTACAAGGAATGGGGCTGATCAGCTCTCCTCGCCACGCACTCTGTCAGTGTGAGGCTAAGAGAACCGATTCACGGCACTTCCATATTTACATGTGACCGGCTGTGATTGGACACAGCTGATCACATGGTTAAAGGGCCACGGCTGCGACTCTTTACAGAGATCGGGGTCACGCCATGTCCTAGCAACACGGTGCGGCCACTGTCGTCACGCGATGGTGGCTGTTCTGGGGCGCCGTCGTTTGACATCCTCCCAGAACAAGAGCCGCACCGCCCCTTCGTCATTTGACAGCGGGGGGCAAGCAGTTAAACAATTTTTCTTTTTAAATTCTATCCAAAATATACTGACCCTGACCTTGACCTTTGACTTTGACCTAGGTCAAACCTTGATATAGCCATTTTTCCTTTTTTTTTTTTTAAATGCAGACCCTGCAGTTTATCACATGACCATGGTATACAGATCAGCCAAAAAGGTTATATAGTGGCAGTATTTTAATGTAAAAAAGAAGATTTATAAGCTGTTGGCATTGTGGGGGGGGGGGGGGCAGATGAACTATTTTCATATTACTGGGCTTAGTAGCACTTTAACCCTTTCCTGCAAAGACAGGCAGTTCAGGGAAGCAGCACAGAGAGAACAGGAGCCAGTGGCACTGAAAGTTGTAAGGTGCGAATGCTGGGGTAAGAATCTTAAATAGTTTGCTGGGGAATGTTTAATATATTGTACTCAATGTGTTCAGCTAAACAACCCTGAGGGTTTAATACTAATTCAGAATGTTACTAAAGCCAGGAGCCTGCAGTCACTATATCTGCTCTCCCCAGGAGCCTGCAGTCACTATATCTGCTCTCCCCAGGAGCCTGCAGTCACTATATCTGCTCTCCCCAGGAGCCTGCAGTCACTATATCTGATCTCCCCAGGAGCCTGCAGTCACTATATCTGCTCTCCCCAGGAACCTGCAGTCACTATATCTGCCCCTCCCAGGAGCCTGCAGTCACTATATCTGCCCCTCCCAGGAGCCTGCAGTCACTATATCTGCTCTCCCCAGGACCCTGCAGTCACTATATCTGCTCTCCCCAGGAGCCTGCAGTCACTATATCTGATCTCCCCAGGACCCTGCAGTCACTATATCTGCTCTCCCCAGGAACCTGCAGTCACTATATCTGCCCCTCCCAGGAGCCTGCAGTCACTATATCTGCCCCTCCCAGGAGCCTGCAGTCACTATATCTGCTCTCCCCAGGAGCCTGCAGTCACTATATCTGCTCTCCCCAGGAGCCTGCAGTCACTATATCTGCTCTCCCCAGGAGCTTGCACTCACTATATCTGGTCTCCCCCACAGTACACAGAACATGGAAAGGTAAATATTTTAGGAAATATAAACTGCTAAATACCTTTTCTCATCAGCAGTATATAGCAGTCTTGTGAATCAGTGTCTGGTTAAAGCTTGTGGGAGGAGTTTTTATTCTCCTCTGACTGTCCTATGAGGCTGCAGGACCCCTGACCCTCTGTCTGGACAGTGCTGATTGGCCCAGTGTTCATCACATGCACCCTCCTAAGAAAAAAAAACCTCTCCAGCAATACACACCAAACTGAGCATGTACAGCTTGTCCCCTAGCTCTGTAATTATCAGCAGATAGATTGGGGACAGTGGAAGAATGGGAGGATCAGAGAAGACAGGATCAAACACCCTTTTTTACACAATCCTGAGTATTAACCCCTTAGGTTCCACAGTGAGAATAACAAGCATGCTTTGCTGCAAATACAGACTGATTTTACTGTTGTGGGTTTAGTAACACTTTAAGCGCATAAAGAGGACCTGGTGTATAAAAGCTGTTACGTCTCTTGAGCTCCATTGCCGCCAAGGCCAACTCCTCTTACAGTAGCCGCTTCTTGCGTCACTTTGAAGCAGGAAGAAGCTTAAGACGTTTAATGCCATGTCACAGCGATGTCTCCCTCGCCGTCCTATCATGACCGTGCATTTATAACTAAGCCAGACAAAGTCCCGGCCGTGGTGATTAACGATGGAGTAATACGTCTCCTTCCAGCAGCATCCTGCACACAGCCACCAAGTATGGAATGAAGTCTGTGGATCTTGGCCCGGGTTCAGCATCGTTTCCTTGGAACTGGCTTTGTGTCAACGTCCATAAACTTGACATGGAGCACCGGGATTTGTGTGCATTTTTCTCTCTGGCAGCCAAGATGGCAGCCGTGCGCCGCCTGGAGAACATCATTGGCTGTTTTGTCGTTTTCAATGTAAAGTGAATCCATCGTATTTCAGTCCTGCACCCTGAGCTGGTTATAATAAAGCCTTGAATTATTTTGACCTCGTGCTGCTGACCGTCGTACGGTGAGGGGGAAAAAGTATTAGACCCCCTGCTGATTTTGTACGTTTGCCCACTGACAAAGAAACGATCGGTCTATCATTTTAACCACTTCCCGACCGCCGTATGCAAAATGACGGCCGGGAAGTGGCTCAGTTATCCTGACTGGACGTCATATGACGTCCTCAGGATAACAAGCCGCCGCGCGCCCGGGGGGGCGCGCATCGCGGCGATCGGTGGTGTGGGAGGTCAGTCTGACCCCCCGCAATACCAATCTCGGTAAAGCGCTTCGATCCGAAGCACTTTACCATGTGACCAGCCGTGACCAATCACGGCTGGTCACAGTGTAATACATGAAAGCCGTTTATCGGGAGCCTGCCCAAGGACCACCAGGGAGCTGACCAGGGACCACCAGGGAGACCCCCCTAGACCACCAGGTAAGTGACATACTGCCCAATGTGGAGGGCACTCAGTGCCACCTTCAGATGCCCCCCTAGACCACCAGGGAATGAGCCCCTATTAATGTATATCCCCACCAGTGCCCCTATCAATGCATACCAGTGCCACATATCAGTGCCCACCATTGCCACCTACCAGTGCCCACCTATCAGTGCCCATCAGTGCCACCTATCAGTGCCCAGTGCCGCCTATGAGTGCCAATCAGTGCTGTCTATTAGTGCCCATCAGTGCCGCTTAGCAGTGTCCGTCAGTGCTGCATATCAGTGCCCATCAGTGCTGTATATCAGTGCCACCTCTCAGTATCCGTCAGTGCTGCTTATCAGTGCCGCCTAACAGTGCTCATCATTGCTGCATATAAGTGCCTCATCATCAGTGCCACCTCATCAGTGCCACCTCATCAGTGCCAATCAGTACTGCCACATCAGTGCCCGTCAGTGTAGCCTCATCAGTGCCCACCAGTGATGGAGAAAATTTACTTATTTACAAAGTTTTGTGACAAAAATAGAGAATTTTTTTTTTTTTTCAAAATTTTCGGTCTTTTTTTATTTGTAGCGCAAAAAATAAAAACCGCAGGGGTAATCAAATACCACCAAAAGAAAGCTCTATTTGTGGGAACAAAATGGTAAAAAAAATCTGTTTGGGTGCAGCGTCGCACGACCGCGCAATTGTCATTCAAAGCGCAACAGCACTGAAAACTAAAAATTGGTCTGGTAGTAAAGTGTTCTAAGTGCCCGGTATTGAAGTGGTTAATGGTCGGTTTATTATAACAGTGAGAGACAGAATAACAACAAAAATATCCAGAAACGCATTTAAAAAAAGTTATCAATTGATTTGCATTTTAATGAGTGAAATAAGTATTTGATCCCCTATCAATCAGCAAGATTTCTGGCTCCCAGGTGTCTTCTATACAGGTAACGAGCTGAGATTAGGAGTTCTCTCTTAAAGGGAGTGCTTCTAATCTCCGCTTGTTACCTGTATAAAAGACACCTGTCCATAGAAGCAATCAATCAATCAGATTCCAATCCCTACACCATGGCCAAGACCAAAGAGCTGTCCAAGGATGTCAGGGAGAAGATTGTAGACCTACACAAGGCTGGAATGGGCTACAAGACCATCGCCAAGCAGCTTGGTAAGGGGGTGACAACAGTTGGCGCGATTATTCCCAAATGGAAGAAACACAAAATAACGGTCAATCCCCAGTCTGGGGCTCCATGCAAGGTCTCACCTCGTGGAGTTCCAATGATCATGAGAACGTTGCCCAGAGCTACACAGGAGAATCTGGTCAATGATCTCAAGGCATCGGGGACCATAGTCACCAAGAAAACAATTGGTAACACTACACCAGGGATAAGCAATTAGCGGACCTCCAGCTGTTGCAAAACTACAAGTCCCATCATGCCTCTGCCTCTGGGTGTCATGCTTGTGGCTGTCAGAGTCTTGCTATGTCTCAGGGGACTTGTAGTTCTGCAACATCTGGAGGTCCGCTAATTGCATATCCCTGCACTACACCGTGAAGGACTGAAATCCTGCAGCGCCCACAAGGCTCCCCTGCTCAAGAAATCACATGGTACAGCCCATCTGAAATTTGCTAATTTGAATGAATGAACATCTGAATGATTCAGAGGAGAACTGGGTGAAAGTGCTGTGGTCAGATGAGACTAAAATCAAACTCTTTGGAACCAACTCAACTCGCCGTGTTTGGAGGAGGAGGAATGCTGCCTTTGACCCCAAGAACCCCATCCCCACCATCAAACATGGAAACATTATGCTTTGGGGGTGTTTTTCTGCTAAGGAGCCATGACAACTTCACCGCATCAAAGGGATGATGGACGGGGCCATGTACTATCAAAACTTGGGTGAGAACCTCCTTCCCTCAGCCAGGGCATTGAAAATGGGCGGTGGATGGGTCTTCCAGCATGACAGTGACCCAAAACACTTGGCCAAGGCAACAAAGGAGTGGCTCAAGAAGAAGCACATTAAGGTCCCGGAGTGGCCTAGCCAGTCTCCAGACCTTAATCCCATAGAAAATATGTGGAGGGAGCTGAAGGTTCGCGTTATCAAGCATCAGCCTCCAAACCTGAATGACTTGGAGAGGATCTGCAAAGAGGAGAGGGACAAAATCCCTCCTGAGATGTCTGCAAACCTGGTGGCCAACTACAAGAAACGTCTGACCTCTGTGATTGCCAACAAGGGTTTCTCCACCAACTACTGAGTCATGTTTTGTGAAGGGGTCAAATACTTATTTCACTCATTAAAATGCAAATCAATTCATAATTTAATTTTGAAATGCGTCTTTCTGGATATTTTTGTTGTTATTCCGTCTCTCACTGGTAAAATAAACCGACCATTAAAATTATAGACCGATCATTTCTTTGTCAGTGGGCAAACTTACAAAATCAACAGGGGAGCAAATACTTCCCCTCACTGTATGTATATAAATGTGAAGAACGTGGGAACGTGAGGGAACGCCGCTCCGGCACCTCCAGCACTGACTGTATGTAATGGGAAGGGGTGCTGGGGTGTGCTGCAGGGTCTACTGATGCTGGCTGCTGGGGGGTCTATTCTAGCTTAAAGGGATCTATTTTTGCAGGAGGGGGGATCTTATATTGCTGGGGGGGTAGGGGGCAGAGAAAAGGGGTGACTCGGAAAGGGGGAGTTCCTGCATTTATTCTCTGAAAAAAAAAGCCCTGGTTGTCAGAAAGTGATTATTATGAGATCATGGAACCCCCGCCGCCCATGGCAGCGATGTCTTCACACAGAAGAGATGGAGGAACATGCAACACGAAATTCAATGGCGGCCGGTGCTCTATATTTTGGGGGAGCGGGCGGCAAACAAACCATCTGACCCCCCCATTGGTTTGTTTGGTCAGTCGGTAAAAAGCCCCACCCCCTGTCACTCTGTGGATTGGTGAACAAATGGCCCATCAGCCCCACACTTACCCCATCCAGGTCGCAGGCAGCTTCCCCCTGGGTCCCCTCCTGGGCACCTGCCTCCCTGCTCCCGGCCAATATGGTCGCTTCACCTCTCGGCCATTCGGGTCTTAAGACCCACTTCCTGATTGGCCGGGAAGAGAAGCAGGAAGACAATAGAAAATATTAATTTGCTATCGTCACATCGTGGGTGGGCTCAGGGCGCAGTGTTCTGCCCCCCGAGCCCACCCTTT
>BLSH010374019.1:2007115-2020483 GCA_018402905.1 Glandirana rugosa | reverse complement strand
TGTGGAAAGTGCTGGACGCTTACTACTACCAATTTTAAAGGCGCATTTCTGTCTAAGGACATGTGAGTGCAAAATTTTATGTTTAAATAAATCCTTGTGTCTATGCAAATTGCACTATGGATTGTTTCTTTGATTACATGCATTGCTGAGAGCGGAGCAGGAGGAGATAGCGGTTTGATGAAAGATACATTAACCCTTTGATGCGTGCGCTTAAAGACCCCTGTAATAAGGGTCCACCTAAGGGGGTAAGAGTCCGTGTGTGCGGTGACGGTGGCGGTCTCTTCACTTTCTATCACCAACTCTGGCTTCAGGAATGTGTATATATCAGGGCTGAAACTCCTTTTGATGCTAAAGAAACAACATTATGATCTAATATTGAATGGACTTTTTATCAGCGCTACACCATTTTTCTATATTTATCCCACTGATAGGGTCCTATTCCTCCCAATTACACCAACTATGGGGCACTATTCCTCCCACTGACACCAATAATGAAGCACTGTTTGTTCCCCTATCATTAAGGATGCAGAATTACTCCTCTTCCCACCACAGATGCTAGATTATTTTATTTTACTACTCCTGACCCCCAACCCTGGGGCATAGTTAAATAATCCCAACCTTGGTGTCAGGAGATCTGTTCCCCTATCATCAAGGATGGAACATTATTCCTCTTCTCACCTACCAAAGGTGCCAGATTATTTTTTTTATTACTCCTGACCACCAACCCTTGGAGATAGTTAAATAATCCCAACCTTGGTGTCAGGAGATCTACAAAGCCAAATGACTCTAAATAGTAACACATAAGCAAACTGCCACCAAGGCTGGAGTTAAGTAAATAAGACAGGGTGGCTCCTCCTCCATCCTGTTCTTATACAATCAACATCTACCTTGACAAGTTCCATAATGATTGGGTTAAGGCAGGCTTTTCTAAACCTTTTCAACACAGAGGAACCCTTGAAATAACTTTCAGGTCTCAAGGAACCCCTGCTAAGAATGGCTATATCTACAACTCATGATACATTGGTGTGATGGTCAGTGGGTAGAATGTTCCTTACAGTTGTGGTCATTGGGAAGAATTACCCCCTTATAGATAGATAAAGAAATCAATGGTGTCAGTGGGAACTTATCTGAGAGGCAGAAATTGCTCAAGGAACCCCAAGCAACCTCTGGGGGAACCCTAGTTGAGAAACCCTGGATTATTGTGTCAATGCTACCTGTGTGGATATAAGGGCTACAGTAACTTTCTTATTAGAACTGAAGAAGTGGGTTGGATAAGCTATGAAATGTCTTCAACATTACAGCACTGGTTGACTGGGACTAAGTGCTCCTACTACTACATAACCATGACCTGGATGAATGAGATCCTTCACAGATGTCCAACAAAACAGCAATATCTTCCTTTCTGTGTGAAGACACCACTGTTTTTAAGCACAGCTGCCAAGTTGGAGATGCCTTGGTCCAAAGCCACGTGGCAGTGCCAGTAGCATGACACCATTGATCTTTTTAAGTCTTGGGAAGGGTGGCCTACTGACCATTAATGTAAAGGGCATTCTTCACGCTGACCACCAGTGGGTTCCTTTGGGGTAAAAAGGCTGAGAAAGTCTGGTTTCTCAATAATGCATCCATAGAACCCTAGGGTTCCTCCAGAGGTTGCTAGGGGTTCCTTGAGCAATGGTCAATTTCTACCTCTCAGATAAATTCCCACTGACACCATTGATCTTTTTAGCTATCTGTAAGGCGGTAATTCTTCTCAATGACCACAAGTGTAAGGGGCATTCTTCCCATTGACCACAAGTGTAAGGGGCATTCTTCCCATTGACCATCACACTAATGTATCATGAGTTGTAGAAAAAGCGCGTTTTAGCAGGGGGTCCCCGAGACCAGAAAGGTATTTGAAGGGTTCCTCCATGTTTAAAAGGTTGAGAAACCCTGGGTTGGAATATGACGTGCATGGTCACCTGACTGTCCTTGCCATCTGCAACTTTGTTTGATGCCTGAGAGCGTGGCATTGCTTCCAAAACATTGACTTGCCTATGGCCAAGATAAAAAAAAAAAATTAAATATATATTTTTCGTTACAGTTGTGTCTCCCTTTAAACCTGTCATTAATACAGCTTTAGCTCATAAAATACAAGTTAGCTTTATATAAAATGGAATAATACGGAATAAAATAAAAAAAAAATTTAAAAGTTTAAAGTATGCTGCGAGTAATATAAAATTACCACTTAATGAATAATTTCAGACATATATACGAGACAGGGAAAAAATACTTTTGTCAAATGTCTCCTTAATTGTGGTTCTTTACATGCAATTAAGACTATTAAAAAAATAAATAAATACATGTGGTTAATAAAAGCGTATAAAAATATTTTCAGCCTTAAGTGTCACAATTAAAAAGAAAAAAAAAATTAAACTCATAAAAGAATGCAGGAAATAAAAAAAAAAAAAAAAAAAAAAAGCATTGGCGGTGGAAGGAAAGCAGCTAATTTTCAAGGTTATGCGGCAATTATCACAATAGGCGTGATACTTCTATATTATTACCGGAACGGCCTGTGTAGTGCATTCGTGGCGTGTGATACGTGGATAAACATAGCACCTTTTCACACGGGAACATGACTGGTAATTAACCCATCTGACAGACCCTGCGGGGGTTAATAACGGTGTTATAATTTGAGAGCCTGTGATGGGGCGGTATGTGTGTTTGTGTATCGGAGGCAGATTAATGGCGCGCAGCGTGATTTTTTTCATATATACATTTCTCCGTCTTAATTCTCCCAGCGGGTAATTATAAGCTTGCACTCGTTATTCATTAGCGGAGTTTTGCAAAAACTATTATATTATTAGCGGTAACCAGCTGCAGGTTTCATTTATCAAGTGGCAAAGAACGGTCTGCAATCCGGCAGAAAACCTCCTATATGGAAACGAAAGGGGCTGAAATATTTAGATTGGACCCTAAATGGTAGATTAAAGCTGAACTCCGGGCACAAAAAAAATATTTAATTTAAATATGGATATAAACCCCCTTTGTGTGCACCAAATGCCTTTGTAAACCCAGACATTAGAGACATCATCACTGTGCTGTGCATAACCTGTGCAGAGAGCAGCAAGCCCCACCCACTACAGAGAACAACAGGAAGGGCGGAGACAAGAGCAGTCACCCTGCGCAAGGAGAGAGAGCAGAGCTTTGGGAGGGGCCCAGCAGACTCCACCCATTACAGGCTTCCTGTAAAAAACTGCAGGAGGGGGCAGACACCAGACCAGTCACCCCGCACAAGGAGAGCAGAGCTGTGGGAGGAGCCCAGCAGGCTCCACCCTCTACGGGCTACCTGCAGAAGCCTGTAGGAGGCGGCATAGATAAGACCAGTCAACCTGCACAACAAGAGAGAGCAGAGCTGTTGGAGGGGCCAGCAGACTCCGCCCATTACAAGTTGCCTGCAGAAAACTGCAGGAGGGGGAGGAGACAAGAGCAGTCACCCTGCACAGGGAGAGAGAGCAGAGCTGTGGGAGGGGCCCAGAAGACTCCACCCATTACAGGCTGGTTTCAGAAAACTGCAGCTGGGGGTGGAGCAGTGGCGGCCGTCCATAAGGGGAGCAGGAGCTGGCCCCCCTAATCCATGCGCCCGGCCCCTAATCTACATGCAGGGCGCTGGACGCATGGATGGCAAATGTTTTTTTTTTTTTTTTGAAGCACATGATTAGAGCCTGAGGCTCTAATTGGCTTCAAAAAAGAGTGGGCTCGGGGCGCAGAGCACTGCGCCCTGAGCCCACCCAGTTGTGTGACAAAATCGGATTAATTTTCGCTATTGTCTTCCTGTTTCTACTCCCGGCCAATCAGGAAGCGGATCCTGAGACCCAAATGGCCAGGGAGTCTTAGGACTTAGGCCTTACATGTCTACAGATTGGCCCCGGCTCTTCCCTTGTCATCTGCCTCCTAAGGTAAGGAGGTTCTGATCTTCCGTCTCCCGTGGTGGGGGGGGTTGGGAAATCGCCTCCTGCAAGGGGGCGGGAGATTGTAATTGGGGGTGGGGTGGAGTGGCGTTAGTTTGCCGCCCCCTCCAAAATATTGAGAGCCAGCTGGGGTGGAGACAAGACCAGTCACCCTGCACAAGGAGAGAGAGCAGAGCTGTGGGAGGAGCTCAGCAGGCTCCACCCACTACAGGCTGAAAACCTACAGAAACCTGCAGGAGGGGCGGAGACAAGACCAGTCCACCTGTGCAAGGAGAGAGAGCAGCAGTGAGCGGTCTTTATTACAGGAAGTCTCACACTGGATTACTGCACAGAAATACGGAAAGCACACCAATTTTCAAGGAAGAATATATTTGTTAAGCCTGGAGTTCAACCTTAAGCATCATTTCATAATTAAAGTATATCGAATGCCCACATTTTTCTTTTACATTTTGGATAGAGTAGGAATAGATTAAAGACCCCAAACTGGGTTTTTTTTGCCTTCTGCAGCACATTTTCCCCTCACTTCCTGTTCTACAACCACAACAGGAAGTAGAAGGAAATCTAAGAACTTCCTCACTTAGTTGTCACCAGAACGAGCGTCCCCATTGGAAGATTTCCCTTCTATATCTCTTCCAGTGTCAAATGTTTGAATTTTTTTTTTCACTATAATTTTTATTAAAGTTTTGCATCAATATTAACACAAACACAATATTTCACTTAATCTTAAATTACTCGTCTCTCTATTGCTAAATAAATCTACCCCATTCTAAATTATCATAGAGAGGCCCGCATATACATTTATAGTGACCCATAGGGGGAAAAATTATTAAATGCCTCCTCCTCTATAAACCCAACCGCCACCCACTCAGGGAATAGAAAAAAAAAAAAAGGAAGGGAAATTAATTTTACTTAATTTTTAGTCCCATTCACCAGGACAAATAAAGAGAATCAGCCCTATAGTAATAAAAATCGATCAGAGGTTCTAACCCTTCACCACTCCATCCAAAACTAAAATAAAATGGGCTTTAGATACACTTTAGGTACGATCGTACCAAACAACAAATGTAATTTTTAATTCACTATAAATATTTAGCTTAAACCAGATTGGGACCAGAGGTCCCTTTCTTTTTCCTTGTTGTGCATTTTATTTTTTATTTTTTTCGGTATGTAACAAAAAAAAAAAAAAAAATCAATAAAAAAATATTTGATTAAAAAAAAAAAAAAAAGAATCAGCTTGCTTTTGTACTGTTTTAGGTCTCCGCGTATAATTTTAGTGCCCCCTTGCAGTCAAAGGGGATGCTATTTAAACATCTGAAATCAGCTGCAAGTCCATTAAAGTTTGTGAAACTAAATTTAGACTTTAAAATTCTAAAGCTTTTAAAAAAAGTCTTTAAAGTAAGACTCTTTGTGGTTTGGAAACTGTAGACTCTACCCCCCCCATTTTATAAAATGGTCATCAACAAAACATGATATAGCTTAATAGATTTCAAGTCAGTTGTTCCATAAAAAAAATAATAAATAAAAACAAAAAAAAAAAAAAAAAAAACATTTTGAGGTCATCACATTTTTTTTTTTTAAGCTAGCTTTGTAGAACTGGGATTATTTTTCCTTTTTCCGATTGTGTGTGGAATCGTTTCTTGTATCTATTTTTGATCTTAAAATAATCACACGCATTTCCTTTACCCAAATTTTGTGTTTTAGTATTATTATTAGAATTCTTGTTAGAGAAAGTCAGTTCTGCTTATGAAATGATTGTTGGAAAGCCCTGAGTCTGATATCTAGTGGATGTAAGGGAGCACTGGAATGAAAGCTGAGATTTTAGCAGTACAGAAGGTGGTTCTCCATTGAGAAGGCCAACCTACAGTAGAATTCCAATATAGAGGGACCTTTGGCTGCGACATTTCTGGCCACGGCGAGGGTGCCACGCCACAAATAATTTCTTTTTGAGTATAGAAATAAGAGCGCCCAGTAGGAATGGTCACACAGCTCGACAATTAGCATAAATATTTTTTGATTAAAAATATCCATTATGTTTTAGGGGAAAAAGGTGTCCCCATTCTTCAGGGCTCACATGTAAAAAAAAAAAACTTTTCCCCGTTCTTCATTATATTCTTATTTTTTTTTCTGTCTACTTTTATACATTAGCCCCGAAGAATAGGGAGGCCTTTTTTCCCCTGAAATGTGTTTTGTAAACGTAGTTAATAAATTGCAAAATTATTATTGACTATTTTCCACCTTTTACACAATTATATTGATTCCTACCTTTTATTAATACTATAATTATTATTATGTTGTTACTCATTAAAGGCATGAATCACTAAAATATTGTGGAAGGTGGAAAGTAATTCATAAATTGTAAAATTCCATTGACAATTTTCCACCTTTTACAAAATTATATTGATTACTGCCTTTTATTATTACTAGAGTTTTTAATTGATTATCAATAATTAAAGGTATGAATCAATAAAATATTGTGGAAGGTGGAAAGTAATTCATAAATTGTAAAATTTCATTGACTATTTTCCACCTTTTACAAAATTATATTGATTACTGCCTTTTATTAATAGATTATTAATCATTAAAGGCATGAATCAATAAAATATTGTGGAAGGTGGAAAGTAATTCATAAATTGTAAAATTTTATTGACTATTTTCCACCTTTTACAAAATTATATTGATTACTAACTTTTATTATTACTAGAATTATTTGATTATTAATCATTAAAGGTATGACTCAAAATATTGTGGAGGGTGGAAAGTAGTTAATAAATTGTACAATTTCATTGACAATTTTCCACCTTTTACAACATTATATTGATTACTGCCTTTTATTATTACTAAAATTTTTAATTGATCATCAATCATTAAAGGTATGACTTTATAAAATATTGTGGAAGGTGGAATGTAATTCATAAATTGTACAATTTTATTGCCTATTTTCCATCTTTTACAAAATTATATTGATTCCTACCTTTTATTATTACTATAATTATTAATTTATTGTTAATCATTAAAGGCATGAATCAATAAAATATTGTGGAAGGTGAAAAGTAATTCATAAATTGTACAATTTCACTGACTATTTTCCACCTTTTACAAAATTATATTGATTTCTACCTTTTATTATTACTATAATTATTAATATATTGTTAATCATTAAAGGCATGAATCACTAAAATTTTGTGGAAGGTGGAAAGTAGTTAATAAATTGTACAATTTTATTGACTATTTTCCACGTTTTACAAAATTATATTGATTACTGCCTTTTATCATTACTAGAATTATTATTATATTATTATTCATTAAAGGCACAAATCAATAAAATATTGTGGAAGGTGAAAAGTAGTTCATAAATTGTACTTTTTCATTGACTAGTTTCCATCTTTTACAATATTTTAGTGATTCCTGCCATCATTATTATGTCATTAATCATAAAAGGCATGAATCAATAATATATCATAAAAGATGGAAAACAGTCAACAAAATTGTACAATTTATGAACTACTTTTCGCCTTCCACAATATTTTATTGATTTGTGCCTTTAATGAATAATAATATCATAATAATTATAGTAATAATAAAAGGCAGGAATCAATATAATTTTGTAAAAGGTGGAAAATAGTCAATAAAATTGTACAATTTATTATCTATGTTCCACCCTCCACAATATTTTATTGATTCATGCCTTTTATGATCGCTATTATTACTACTATATTAATATTGTTTTTTTTTTCTATATTCTCTATCATTCTTCATATGTTAACCTTGAATAATGGGGAGACCTTTTTCCACTGAAATGTGTTGGTGAAAGGAGGAAAGAAGTTGATACAATTTTACAATTTTTTGACTATTTTAAAGCTTTCACATTATTTTATTAATTCATGCCTTTCATGATTATTAGTATAGGAATATTAATCATGATCATAAAAGGCATGAATCAATAAAATATTGTAAAAGATGGAAAATAGGCAACAAAATTGTACAATTTGTGTACTACTTTTCACCTTCCACAATATTTTATTGTTCATGCCTTTAATGAATAATAATATACCGTAATAATAATTAAAGTAATAATAAAAGGCAGGAATCAATCTAATTTTGTAAAAATGATCAACAAAATTGTAAAGTTTATTAACTACTTTCCACCTTCCAAAAGGTTTTATTGATGCATGCTTTTTATGATTAAGATTAATATTATTATGCTAATAATCATGAAGGCAAGGATTAGTAAAATATTAAAGGTGGAAAATAGTCAACAAAATTGTATAATTTTATCAACTTCTTACCTCCTTTCCTCCAATCTATTTTTGGCATAAAAAGGCCTCCCCATTTATCAGGGCTAACATATGAAAGATAAGAGAGAAGAAAGAAAAAAACAATACTATTATTATTTCTATATTATTTATGGTTTTTTTTATGTCTATTCTGTTATTAGTAAAATTATCTTCCTTATTATCTTATATTTTATATATGTTTGCCCTGAAGAAGGGGGGAGGCCTCTCCCCCCCCCCAAAAAAAAAAACGCATTGGCTCTTTCTAATCAAAAAATATTTAATTATTACTATATTAGTAATCATAAAAGGCACGAATCAATAAAATATTGTGGAAGTTGGAAAAAAATGGTAATATTGTCTTCCTTATTATCTTATATACGCCAGCCCTGAAGAAGGGGGGGGGGCTTTTTTTGCCCCAAAATGCATTGGCTCTTCCCAATCAAAAATTATTTAATTATTACTATATTATTAATCATAAGAGGCATAAATAAATAAAATATTGTGGAAGGTGGAAAATCATAAAATACTTCTTTATTATTTTTTATACATTTGCTCTGAAGAAGGGGAGGGGGGCTTTTTTTGCCCCAAAATGCATTGGCTCTTCTTAACTAAAAAACATTTAATTATTACTATATTATTAATCATAAGAGGCATGAATAAATAAAATATTGTGGGAGTTGAAAAATAGTTAAAATTTGTCTTCCTTATTATCTTATATACATTAGCCCCGAAGAAGGGGGGGGGACCCTTTTTTGCCCCAAAATGCATTGGCTCTTCTTAATTAAAACATATTTAATTATTACTATATTATTAATCATAAAAGTCATGAATAAATACAATATTGTGGAAGTTGGAAAATAGTAAAATTATGTTCCTTATTATCTTATATACGTTTTTCCTGAAGATTGGGGAGGCCTTTTTTTGCCCCAAATGCATTGGCTCTTCTTAATCATATATATTCAACACTAATCACTGAGCTAGGCGACCATTTTTTACTCGGTGCTCCTAACCCTATCATCAAAAATAGTCTAATAAGCATTTTCTTAAGTTCATAGGAAGAATTGACTGACTCCCGAACATAATGGCCCTTACACTAAGAGGCTAATTTATACAGAACTGCTTTTCATTTCTCGCAAAAAAAAAAAAAAAAGATTTCACAGCCAAATCTTTTTTCTATAAAAATGTTAAATGTAAAGTTAACAAAAAAGACAAAAGGCATATCAGTTCAACTAAACATAAAAAAAAAAAAAAAAAAATGCCAGCTTAAGAAACCTTCACCTTCAACCTCCCTCCTTTGAAAATATCGGACCTTTATGGTGAATTGCATAAATCAACATTGAAAATTTTAGCAAAAAAGGCACAATTTTTTTTTTTTTTGGCAAAATAGAAAAAAAAAAAAAATATTCAGTCCATTTCTGCAATACAACTTCCTCTCTCTTTTCCTCTCCACCTGCATATCTTGATTTTTCTCCTTTTCTGGACTAAAAAGTACCTTCCCCTCTTCACATTACCATAATATAATAGGTGGGTGTTCTGTAGTCCAGGGCAGGAGAACTAAGACAGGGTCAACAACATTGAGTTTAGTGCAGCAGCGTCAGCGGTGCCTGCTCACTATGGGAGGTTAGGAGCTTACTAGACTTCTGATATTTTTTATTCAATAATACTGACAGATCAACAGTCACTTGAAACACTGGAAATTGCACATTTTTTTTGTGAGGTGTACTGAATATTTTTTTTTTTTAACCAGGAACTGTATATGTTTATTTTTTATTTTTTCCCAGCCATACGCTTTGAGGTGTATTTATAAAAAAAAAAAAGCTAACAAAAAGAAACTGCATAAAAATGTGTTCTGTGTACATTGGGCAATAAAATGTTCTTAGGCTATATTCTCTGTAGAACGAATGCTATTAAAAAAAAAAAAAAAAAAAAAAAAAAATGGGAAGGGGGAAAATACTGCATTGAGGCCACTAGATGGTGCTGAATATTTTGGGAGATAAGAAGGAGCCTCGTCTCCATCTAGTGTCCATAATGCAGTATTTTCCCCATTCACTCTTTTTTTCCCCCAATGGATAACATTTAAGCTACAGAATTTACATGTAGAATGAATAATATTAAAAAAAAAAATGTGCAGGGGGAAAATACCACATTAAGGTCACTAGATGGTGCTGAATATTTTGGAAAATAAGAGGGCGCCTCATCTCCAGTTAGTGTCCATAATGGAGTATTTTCTCCCATTCACTCTTTTTTTCCCCAATGTATAACATTCAATCTACAGAATTTACATGTAGAATGAATAATATAAAAAAAAAAAAAAACACAATGAAGGGGGAAAATACCGCATTAAGGCCACTAGATGGTGCTGAATATTTTGGGAGATAAGAAGGAGCCTCGTCTCCATCTAGTGTCCATAATGCAGTATTTTCCCCATTCACTCTTTTTCCCCCAATGGATAACATTTAAGCTACAGAATTTACATGTAGAACGAATACTAAAAAAAAAAAATGGGAAGGGGGAAAATACCGCATTAAGGTCACTAGATGGTGCTGAATATTTTGGAAGATAAGAAGGAGCCTCGGCTCCACCTAGTGTCCATAATGCAGTATTTTCCCCATTCACTCTTTTTTCCCCCAATGGATAACATTCAATCTACAGAATTTACATGTAGAATGAAAGATATTAAAAAAAAAAATGTGAAGGGGGAAAATACCGCATTAAGGTCACTAGATGGTGCTGAACATTTTGGAAAATAAGAGGGCGCCTCATCTCCAGTTAGTGTCCATAATGCAGTATTTTTTCCAATGTATAACATTCAATCTACACAATTTACATGTAGAATGAATAATATTAAAAAAAAAAAAAAAAAACACAGTGAAGGGGGAAAATACCGCATTAAGGTTACTAGATGGTGCTGAATATTTTGGGAGATAAGAAGGAGCCTCGTCTGCACCTAGTGTCCATAATGCAGTATTTTCCCCATTCACTCTTTTTCCCCCCAATGGATAACATTCAATCTACAGAATTTACATGTAGAATGAAAGATATTAAAAAAAAAAAATGTGAAGGGGGAAAATACCACATTAAGGCCACTAGATGGTGCTGAATATTTTGGGAGATAAGAAGGAGCCTCGTCTCCACCTAGTGTCCATAATGCAGTATTTTCCCCATTCATGCAGTTTTAATAGATGGACAGCTATTTTATTTATTTATTTTTTATAAATACACCACTTTGAGTTTTTTTTTTTTTGGTAGGCTAACCCTGTAAATCATTTATGACTGTGACTAAAAGCAGCAGCCAGAATTAGCGTGACCCCAGAAGGATTGCCACCATCTTAATAGTACAGATTAATAAATGATCCCCATAGAGCCGGGTAACTAAGCCCTCGCTAATTTGAATTTTTTTTTTTTTTTTCTCGCGAGTCGCCTTTTTACAACTCACAATATCAGTTTCTTTGTAGAATAGAAAAAAAAAAAATAATAATACAAAAATGTTCCCTTTTTTTTTTCTCCAGCGTTAGGTAAACACCGCTAACAGGAATGAAGTATTGATGGATTATTATCTTTAGTTGTGATTTGCGGAGGTTGAGTGCTTTTTACTCCAGACTTCGATACTTGGTGAAGAGATTGTACAAGACTCGCAGAGTGGATTTCAAGTCGCAGTTGACAATGTCTGTAGGTGGAACACAAAAGGCGCAAGGTCGGAACGCAATTCAAAGGAACGTTAGCGCAGTGACAACAACGGCAACATAACTAACCTTCCGGCCTTGGCTTTGGTTTCTCGAGACCTCCATCTTGCATGAGCTCAAAGGAAAATGACACATTGAGGACCTGAGAATAAAAAAAATATCGTTTTATCCAAGAGCGGGGAAAACGTTTTTCTTAGATTTGGATGGAGTGGTGAGGGGTTAGACCACCTGTCCGGCTTTCATTGCTGTCTGTGCCCCCGTTAGGGAGATCCTCCTCTCTATTTGTCCTGTTTACCCACATTTTGGGTTGTCCCCAGAAAAGTAATAGAGGGGAAATCTTCCAAAGGGGGCACCAATTCTGGTGACCTGCGGGTCCCCAAGAGATACTAAAGGCTTGTTTTTTTTTTTTTGCTTAAAAATAACAAACATATCATACTAACCTGCTCTGTGTAATGGTGTTGCACAGAGCAGCCCCGATCCATGTCTTCTTCCCACTTTTGTTCAGTTTGCATACTGAGCAGGCACCCATAGGGACAAACAGGGTAATTCACCAGGACCAACATCCTCTGAGCGGTCCATTCTCTTGCAGATCCTCCTCTTCCCGGGCTTCTGGCCCTTCCCTCCTGCTGAGTGCCCACCCTATGGGGGCACCCAAGCCGAGCTGCTGCTCTATGGGTCCAGACAATGAGCCACGGCCCGACCTTGCCCCTCTCTCTTGATTGGCTCACTCGCTTTGATTGACAGCAATGGGAGCCAAGAGCCAATGAGGAAGGAGAGTCCCGGATAGCCGAGCATCTTGTACGACATCGCTGGATAGAGATGGGGCTCAGGTAAGTATGAGTGAGGCTGAAGGGGGCTGTTGCACACAGAAGGCTTTTTTTATCTTAACGCAGTAAGATAAAAAAAACCTTCTGCCTTTACAACCACTTTCATTTTCAGAGATTTCCTCTCACTTCCTGTTTGGCTATGGCACAGGAAATGAAGGGAAATTTCCCCAATAGGACAAAAATGGCAATAATAAACGTTACAGGGGATATAACTCTCCCTTACTCTATCCAAAAGTAACAAAAATTACATCTTTAGGGTCAGTTGGGGGAATAGTGCCCCACCATTGGTGTCAGTTGGGGGAATAGTGCCCCCATCATTGGTGTCAGTTGGAGGAATAGTGCCCCATCACTGGTGTCAATTGGAGGCATAGTGCCCCATCATTGGTGTCAGATGGGAGGAATAGTGCCCCATCATTAGTGTTAGTTGGAGGAATAGTGCCCCACCATTGGTGTCAATTGGAGGAATAGTGCCCCCATCATGGGTGTCAGTTGGAGGAATAGTGCCCCATCACTGGTGGTTGACTGTGGGTACTACCCCCGTGATAAGGAGGTTAACTGTGGTTACCACCCCGTGATAAGGAGGTTGATTGTGATTACTACCCCGTGATAAGGAGGGTAGACTGTGGTTACTACCCCG
>BLSH010374019.1:1993453-2007105 GCA_018402905.1 Glandirana rugosa | reverse complement strand
ATAGTGCCCCATCATTGGTGTCAGATGGGAGGAATAGTGCCCCATCATTAGTGTTAGTTGGAGGAATAGTGCCCCATCATTAGTGTTAGTTGGAGGAATAGTGCCCCATCATTGGTGTCAGTAGGAGGAATAGTGCCCCATCATTGGTGTCAGTAGGAGGAATAGTGCCCCCCTCTTTGGTGTCAGTGAGAGGAATAGTGCCCCACCATTGGTGTCAGTTGGAGGAATAGTTCCCCATTATTGGTGTCGGTTGGAGGAATAGTGCCCCATCATTGGTGTTGGTTGGAGGAATAGTGCCCCATCATTGGTGTCGGTTGGAGGAATAGTGCCCCATCATTGGTGTCAGTGGAAGGAGTAGTGCCCCATCATTGGTATCAGTAGAAGGAGTAGTGCCCCATCATTGGTATCAGTAGAAGGAGTAGTGCCTCGTATCAGTGGAAGGATTAGTGACCCAAGGACAGGATAAAGGCAAGCAAAGGGCCACATCCGGCCCACAGTTTGGAGTCCCCTGTTCTAAAGCAAATACCTTTGCACACTGGTATTGACTAGTATTCCAATGTTTCCTTTCTCTCTCAGTTTCTCTGCCTCGCTCAGTTAATGTGACCCCAGTGCTGACAGAAGACCAGGGTAGGAATAAACAAGGTTGTTGTGCTGGTGCCCGATGTCCACCTTATCAACCGATGACGTCATTGGTTGTTAGGATGCCGACAGCTTGAAGGTTGTACAATGAAAACCGGTGGCTTTGTGTAACTAAAAGACAGCCTTCATCAACCCGCTGACTTGTATACCATTTTTGGGCAATCTTTAAGCATTTTGCCAAGACACCCTTTAAGAAAACTGAAGGCACCTGGTATGAAAAAGGGCTGCTCTACAACATCTGATGCGTGTTTATGATAGCACTCGACCAATGGAAGCAAGGCTTGGTGTTGGTGGATACCCAATGGAGTGAGTCCTCCTTTGGAGGGGCTAATACCAAATGGAGGTGCAGTGTAGATGGGCCTTGTTATGGATCCTGGGCTGCTGCCTCTGTAATAGCGATGAAGAGGAATGTTCAGCAGATGATATATTTTTGGATGGGTATAGAGCAGTGCCCAGTACAAAAATTCATATTATTTGGGGGTCTATTTGAAGAATAAGCAAAGCCAATTGACTTGGTAAAGCCAATGTGTTTAGGGGAAAATGCCCCCCCCCCTCATGGCTATCAAATCTTATCACAATTGCAAACTGCACACTGCATATTCCGCAATGAAGAATAAACTCCTTACTTCTTGGATTGAGTGGTTAAAAGGACTCAATGATTAACGAAAAGTTTTTGGGTTCCTTTAAATGAATCTCAACACTACCCGTCTAGTTATACTTTCTAGTTATAGATATAAATTATAACTTTAATTCTTACATACGTAGAACCAACAAAGGCAATGGGGGGGGGGGGGGGATTTATTAAAACTAAAGCTCTTAAAGTGGGATTCAGCTGTGCATGGCAGCCAATCATTTTCTAACTTCAGCTTCTTCAATTAAGCTTTGATGATAAAACCTGGAAGCTGATTGGTTTCTATGTGCATCTGCACCAGATTTTGCACTCTCCAGTTTCGGTAAATCAACTCCAATGTAAATATACATGAATGATATCAATTCTACTTTGTATTAAACAATTGCAGGTTTCCAGCCATGATTACCTTCTGTTCAAAGCTGTCGGGAGTCAGAAAGAAATTGTACAGGGGAACAAAGTATCCTTCCAGAAGACCCATCAACAGGACCAGATACACGCCATCTGCAAACTGAGACAAACATATCAATGCAAAACAAATTTCCCAACTTTCAAATTGGTAAAAAGTTAAAGTGGAGTTCCACCCAAAAGTGGAACTTCCGCTTTAAGAGAAGGTGACCCCTTGCCATGCCACAATTGGCTTGTCCTTTTTTTGGGGGGACCGTGGACCCTGTTTTCATAGGGTCCAGGTCCACTACCTCTCCTGGCGCCGAGGAGCCGGAAGGAAGTTCACCTTCCCCCTCTCCCTCTCGGCCATCTTCTGGGACACGTCACAGGTCCCAGAAGATAAGCCGAGCCAATCACAAGCCACAGTGCGACTCGCGCATGCGCAGTGAGCTGGGTGCCGACACTTATGGTGCTGGCGCTGCCGAGGGGAGGGGGAAGATGGGAGAGCCCTCGGGCGGCCGCATCGCTGGAACGAGGGACAGATGAGTGCCCAATTGTTAAAAGTCAGCAGCTACCCTTTTGGTAGCTGCTGACTTTTAACAGGGTGGAACTCCGCTTTAAGGACAAGTACATTTACAGAAAATCTCCAACCTGAAATTAAAAAAAAAAATCTTCCTGAATCCTCCAGAGGACCCAGTGCACATAGCACTTGTCCCTGTTAAAATTGGTACAGGGGTTCAGAAATGAATGGAAATTTTTATTTCTGTCAGTACCTTCTGTAGCTCCACCCCAGACAGAAGCCCAAATTATTGGCAGTCCTATTGGGACAGGGCTGGTTCAAGACTATTTTGCACCCTAAGCAAGACCAGCCACTTGCACTCCCAGCCCTCTCCGTCAGCAATGCTATATCTGTGGAGAAATATCGGAAATTTAAAAAACTCAGAGTAGCAGAGATAGTGTGCAGCGAAATGCAGCCCATGAATGAACATAAGGCTCTGACAGGCTTTCCGGGTCCAACTGCACCATCCAGGGAAAGAAACAAAGAGTAGTACCCCCAGTGCCTCCACAAGGCCAAATGACCTACCAAACTGCCCCTATATAATCCCCACAGGAGGGAACGCACCTCCCACACCAGTAACCCATCCAATGACTGCTGTTGCCATCTTGAAAGAGGGCAGGGTGGCGGCATACCAAGCTCCAGCAATTAGAGCCAACAGGGAGTGAGAACGACCTGTCTGCATGTCCCCAAAGACCCAGGCATCCAAAAAAAAAACCATAGGGACTACTGTTGGTCAAGGTCAAACGGTATGAACCAGTGACTGTGGCAGTGCTCTAGACAACAGTGCACCCTAGGAGTCTGCCTAGTTTGCTAGTTTGCCTAGTGGTAGCACCAGCCCTGTATGGGGAAAGGGGGGGGGGGGAGTACAGGTAACACTGAAGGCACAGACCCCTCTCTGTTTTACATACCTGCTCGCCATATAGCCCTATCCCTCCTCTTGCCCCTTTGTACTGGGAAGAGACTGGATCCACAACCTCCCACAGCCACCAGATAGTTGGGATGACTAGAGTAGTAGCTGGTGGCTTGTGCTGTGAATGATCAGCTGGAGAGCAGTGCTGCCATTCACAAAAACCAAAGCTGACAGCAACACAAGCTAGTACACTAATCTCTCTTAGACAAATTTAGTAGCTCTTGGATTGTGCTCCTGTTGGCTTGTGTTTTTGTGAATAATGGCACTCCTCCCCAGGCACCGTCATTCACGCAAACAAAAGCCGCCAGCTACTAGTGTAGTCATCTTCTCCAAAACAATCTGTCGGCTTGTGTTATGCATGGTAGAAGCTGGAGAAGAGTGCCGCCATTCACAGAAATGCAAGTTCACAGCAACACAAGCCGGCAGCTGTTACACTACTCTAGAAGGGGCTAAATGCAACGCTCTCTCTAGCGCCATCAGTGAGCATATTCTTCCAGGGCAGCACTGCACCTAAATCTTGTGGTTTGGTTAGGCTGTGAATGAGAGCAGCTGGAGAGCAGTGCTGGCATTCACAAAAACCAAAGCTGACAGCAACACAAGCTAGTACACTAACCTCTCTTAGACAAATGTAGTAGCTCTTGGATTGTGCTCCTGTTGGCTTGTGTTTTTGTGAATAATGGCACTCCTCCCGAGCCACTGTCATTCACACAACAAAAGGCAGCAGCTACTAGGGTCGTCATCTTCTCCAAAACAATCTGTCGGCTTGTGTTATGCATGGTAGTAGCTGGAGAAGAGTGCTGCCATTCACAGAAACGCAAGTTGACAGCAGCACAAGCCGGCAGCTATTACACTACTCTAGAAGGGGTTAAATGCAATGCTCTCTCTAGTGCCATCAGTGAGCATATTCTTCCAGGGTAGTACTGCACCTAAATCTTGTGGCTTGGTTAGTGCCACCTACAGGTAGGCCACCAGCAAGACAGATTACACATTTGAGGATAAACTAGACCAGTGATGGCAAACCTTGGCTCTCCAGATGTTTTGGAACTACGTTTCCCATGATGCTCATGCGCTCTGCCGTGTAGTTGAGCATCATGGTAAATGTAGTTCCAAAACATCTGGGGTGCCAAGGTTCACTATCACTGAACTAGACCCATATATTATCTCACCTGTGTCTCCAGCTCCGTCACTTCCAGGTTCAGCTTATTTAGGTGTTTGTTAACAAATGTGATCAGAGTCTGAAACACAGAGTAAAAACAGACAGTAAAAACGTGGTGTCCGAATGATAGGTGGAGAAAATGAGCTGAATCCTATCCTAGTCTGATATAGGTGGGTTTGAGGTTGCTTTCTAATGTTTTATTATTACTAGCTTAGCTGCAATTTACATTTTAAAAATGACATACAAACTTTGTTTTATCAAGAAATATTTAATATATGACAAAGGATTCACAGAGTTTCAAAGGTTAGTGTCACGATCAGGCGTCAGGCTCGAAGACCAGTTGCTATAGCAGTTGCAGGACTACTACTGACCAGCAGGATAGGTACACAGGTAGTCACCCTGGCAGATGACTCAGGCTCATCTGAGGTGCGGAGTCTAAGTAATAACCGGGGTTCACCAGAGCTCCTGATGGTGGAGATGGATTTAGCTGCATGTTAGTACCAGGTCGCGGTCCTCAGGATTGCCCCACCAGGGTGTTAGCAACCTGGGGTCCAGTGGTGGATGAGCAGATAAGGATCCAACAGGAGCGTGGTCAGAAAACAAGCCTAAAGGTCGGTATTGAGTAGTTGCAGTTTGGGATCAGGCAGCAGAGTAGTCAAGGAACAAGCCAAGGCTCGATGACAAATGGTAGCAAATACCAACAGCAGCAGGGCACTGGCTGAAAAAGCACAATAACCTGGCAAAGAGGAAGTGCAGAGACAAGGCTTATATAGGAAGTTCATGGGAGGAGCAAGGAGTTCAAGGTTCAACAGCAATCAAGACATAAGGCAGAGTTGTCCAATGGATCAGGCAGAATATCCAACAGATCAGGTAGGGAACTGTCCAGCATCCCAGATCAGTGAGAAAAATCAATGCCAGACACAGAAGAGGTCCCAGGTTCGATCCCAGGTCCTGACAGTTAGCTTAAAGTATACATAAAGCCATGTTTTCTTGTTCAAATAGTTATTGAGAAAAGGTAAGAGTCAAGAACAAGTATACAGGTGTAAGTTCAACTAGTACAAGTGGTCAGCTAGATGAGTACATCACGAATAGAGCGTAGAGATAACCATTCTGGAACAAAAAACAGGTAGTATTTAGCATGGGAGGACGATTCCCAGCAAAGGTATAAGAAAGTAAGGTAATAATTCAAATATAAGTCACGTGTAGGCAAGGGGAGGGTTAGACCGGGGAATAGTTTCATGGGAGTATAAGCTTGTAAGGGTCACCCAACAGTTTTGCTCACCCCCTAGGGGGAGTGCCAAAATATTCAAGAATCCTGGGAGACTGCAGTCTGGGGGGAGCGGTAATAATGCACTCTGAGGAAGGCCTACCTAGAGGCTAGAGACTGGCCAAAAGGGCTGCCAGGAGACAAAACAAGGAAAGGATAGAGGCAGAAGGGGTGTAATGGAGCAGTAAGAAGGGAGGGGAGAAGTACATCAGAGGGGGGAAAGAAGGGAGCAGGACTGTAGAGCAAGGGGGGGGGGAGACAGAAAGAGGGGGGGAGAAGAAAGTGTGTGGGGGTGGGGGGGGTGGGAGTCCCCGGGGGGGTGGGAGTCCCCTAGGGGAGGCATTTGATACGCAAGTCAGGGCTTTGATCAGAGGGTCTTAACATAGAGGGTTAGGGGAGCAGTAGGGTGTCATTGAATCTAGGGGGTAGGTAATGAGTAACCCATGGTCTCCAAAGTTTCTCAAATTTGTGCCCTATGTCTAGGATGACTGCTTTAAAATTTAGCGTGATTTGATACTCGAGTAACTCTATGTTTAGTAGCCAATATGCATATGGATGGAGATTTCCAGGCCTGAGCAATTGTCTGTTTGGCCGCTGTGGTGATCTGGAGAAGAAGCTTAAATTGGCGGTGGGTTAGAGCTTCAGGTTTGCTGTTCAGGAGAGCTACAGTTGGGTGCGGCCACAAAGGTATGGTGAAGAGTTTTGTAAGAATTGCAAACACCTCTGACCAAAATGAGCGACCTAAGGCCATTTTGTTTTTTTGTTTTTTTTGATAAAGTAGAGAAGGGGATTAAACCCCTGCCCTTTTATGTCCCATGTGAGGTTTTCCTCCACTTTCTCATTTAATAATTGTACAATTTTTTCCAGAAAGGAGATATGAACAACTGAAAAGTCCATTTGTAGAAAACAGGTTAGGAAATAGAGGTAACCACAGAAGTAACAAATGGATTCAGACCCCCAAGGGGCAGAGCTTTCAAAGTTTGCATCAGAGTTGGTGGGCTGCAGGCCAAGTAGGCTGCCCCAAGGGGTTGAAGAGTTATTTTGAGTGGGAAAAAAATAAGTTCAGAGTAGGAGAACAAAAAGAAGGGTTTAGGAAGAGTCCCTGCAGACTTGGGTTCCTGTCCAAACGTAAGGCTAAACATATGATAGACTTGCAGGGTCTTAAGAAGGAAATTAAGCCATGGTGCCCATATTTTCAAAAATTTGGGTTAAGAGTTATTTAGGATCCTATACATTATTTTTGTTGACTAACATCAGATTCATACGGTCTATGACCTCTTGTAAGGAGACCAAGCGTTTCTTCCAGGCTTTGGCTTTCATCTGTTAAAAGAGATACATTGCCAGTTTTTTGTTCATGAGGGTAAAGACCTGGCATTGGGCAATGAAGAAGAGCCACCTTAGCATCCTTAGGGGCTATAAGGTGAAAGAGCTTCTGAAGGAGCCCAAAAATCCTGGACCACAATGTTTTCCTCCACTACCGACAAAAAAGGAAGTGAGAGAAGACCTCTCAAAAGTGAGTAAAATTCCTGCTTAAGGAGTGGTCACCAGAAGAAGTGTCCTCAATGGGTGCAGAGGAGTTTGAACCCTTCACTACTCAATCCAAAACTAGAAAAAAAAAAGAACCTTTGGATAAGCCTTAGTACTTTTTGGTATTGTTATTTACAGGTTGAGCTTTGCTCCATTCCTTTCCGTGATGTTAACATAAGAAAAGCAACGTGCAATGGTCTTGTGAATCCCAACAAGACGTACTGGTAACCTATCCAACGTATCTCAAAAGGCCAAGGTCAAGGTCACTTAGAAAAAAAAATATCTAACCTTTTTCACTACATTGAGTTTATCCGGTGCATGGTCAAAGAGCGTATCAAATGCATCTCTTTCTGGAAGGAGAAAAAGAAAAACATATAAAAACCCAATGAGCAGTGCTGGAGCCCACATATTTGATAAATTCGCCTCTTATTAGAGTTATGGTCTCCCATTAAACAAATATGTGCTGTAGCACTTAAAGTGGTACTGAAGGCTAACTAATCTCAAAGCGGAGTTCCACCCAAAAACTCGGTTTTCTCCCCCCCCCCTCAGGTGTCACATTTGGCACCTTTCGGGGGGGGGGGGGGGAAGAGGACACCTGTCTTTGACAGGTGTCCTTCTCCACACATCCGGGAACTCGGGCCGTCAGCAGCCGGGCTCCCTCCTCCTCCTAGGGACCCGGTCGTGAAGTCGAGCGTCTACACGTCCGGGCTCCAGTACCCTCGATGGCAGCAGGAGCCCTTCGTCCACCGATCCGAAGATCAGTGGTGGGTGCCGACATCGCTGGACTCCAGGACAGGTAAGTGTCCTATTTTTAAAAGTCAGCAGCTACTGTATGTGTAGCTGCTGACTTTTCATTTTCAAAGGTGCGGCAGTGGGGGGCAGGCGGACCTCCGCTTTAAGGCCTCATACACACGGGCGTATCTTT
The DNA here is from genome assembly GCA_018402905.1 of Glandirana rugosa. Lineage (NCBI taxonomy): Eukaryota > Metazoa > Chordata > Amphibia > Anura > Ranidae > Glandirana > Glandirana rugosa. The sequence continues at coordinate 1,999,107 of BLSH010374019.1, read as the reverse complement.
AAAAATAAACAAAACGTCAGGCCCGACATCAAGGAAAAAAAATCAGCGTTTTTCGGCGTTATGCATCGGCGTTAGTGAGTGTTTGTGAGCGTCGGCGTCAATAGGCGTTTTTAAAAAAAAAAATCATACCTCTACTATTTTTCAACCTAAAAATTTGGACGTCAAAAAACGCCGGAAAACATAGGTACAATATTAGTTGGCGTTTGTTGGCGTTAGTTGGCATTTTGTGGCGTCGGTGTCAAAAAATGCCAAAACATTACAGCCTCAGAACGCGATGGCCATGGGTTCTACTTTCAGCTCACTAACGCCGACGCCATCTACAGCTCAAAAACACCAACGTTTTTATGAGGCCATTGACTAACATGGAGAGCTGCAAAAAAACGCCAGAAAACGCCGGCGTCAAAAAACGTCCGTGTGTATGAGGCCTAAAAGTTCCCTTCTTCTTCTCCTACCTACCCAGTATAAAAAAAAAAGATCTGTGTACTTACCTTTTTATAATCCGGTCCGGTCACATGTTTCAGCAGCTCCGGCTCCCCTGGGTCAGGGAGAGCTCAACAAGGGATATGAATTCCCAAAGCCATGATGTCACCCATAGACTCCCATGGGTCATTGTCGGTGCTCCCTCCTCTCCCCTGCAGCAGCCGCTCACTGAAATAGGGGAACCGGAGCTGTGGGATCACATGACTGGAGCGGATTAAAGATAGGGTAAGTACACCGATGTTTTTTATACAGGGTACACAGGATAGGTAGGAGGGGAAACAGGGCGTTTTATTAAGAGTTAAAGTTAGCTTTTTCTAACTTTAACCAATAAATGTATAAATATTTATCTGCTTGCCTGAAGTTCAACTTTATCCTTCCTGGACATTTGGTCTCTTGAGTTCTCCTAAAGCCAAGGATCAGAGTTCGGATTTCTGCTTATAGGGTAGCGATTGTGTGAGCACTACTGCAGGGATCCAGAAGCAGTATTTTCTCCAGGAAAGGAACACATTTCAACATTTTCTTTTACTCTTTATTATCCACCACAGCTTTATTTTTACATTTAAGGTCAGGTCTTCTCAGCTGGAGTTGAAGTTGTGCACCCACAGGTCTATACAGCCCCGGAAGGTTTTACCCCGTTCACGACCACGCCATTTTTTTTTTGCGATTCGGCACTGCGTCGCTTTAACTGACAATTGCGCGGTCGTGCGACATTATACCCAAATAAATTTGCGTCCTTTTTTCCCCACAAATAGAGGTTTCTTTTGGTGGTATTTGATCCCCTCTGTGTCATTTCTGTTCACCGCTATAAACAAAAAAAGAGCGAAATTTTGCAAAAAAAAATATTTCTCTTACTTCTTGTTAAAATACAAATCCAAAAAAAAATATTTCATTGGTTTTGGCCGATTTATATTCTATATTGATTGGTTTGCGCAAAAGTGGCCGCGTTTACGAATGATGAAAATTCATTTCTGGAGTTTTTCATTTTTTTTTCATTTTTTACTAGCAATGGCGGCGATCTGCGATTTTTAGCGGTACTGTGACATTGCAGCGGACGTGTCGGACCATTTTGACACTTTTCTGGGACCATTGGCATTTATACAGCGATCAGTGCTATAAAAATGCATTGATTACTGTGTAAATGCCATTGACAGTGAAGGGGTTAACCTGGAGGGGGCGCTCTAAGGGTTAACTGTGTTCCCTCACTGTGTTCTAACTGTATGTGGGCTGGGTTGGCAGGGGGAGGGGAGTGATCGTGGCTTCCATATACAGGAAGCCTGTGATCACAGCCCTTCCCCCTCTGTCAGAACGGAGATCCGTGTTTACTTACACGGACCTCCGTTCTCTCACTGCGGGGGGACCATCGCGGGTAGCCGGCGGAGATCGAGTCTGCCGTACCCCCCCCCCCCCGGAACACAGTGAGCTCGCGAACGCACCTCCGGCTCACGATACTGGTTATCGCGGCCGCTGTCAGGTGACGGCGGTTTACGATAGAGAGCCACTTTGTCACCGTCACGCTGCGGCGGGCGGTCGGCAAGTGGGCGGAAGTGACGTTTGACATTGCTCCGGTCCTCCAAGGGCATAGAGTAGAGTGGGGGCCATCTTGCCAGATTTTGCACTCTCCGGTTTTAGTAAACCCCCCACCCCTATGAAACATATATCATGCAAAGTCCAGATGAAAAAAAATAATTACAATATATAAATTCTTACCATGTCTGCCTGACAAGGCCCTTGGGAGAGAGAAGATAAAAAAATGGATTAAAAATGATCTTCAGATTACAACAGAACTCTACGCATTTTTACCCAATTATTAAAAACCAAGCAAGCTTGACTATTGAGTGGTAAGGAGAACAAGTAGGTTAAGTAGATTAAATATATTACAGTTTTGGGTGGGGGTTACCCTCTACTTTCAATCATTTCCAAGTCTTGGATCCATAAAAAGTGGATCACCAAACTACACGTAGCCTCTAGGCTTCTTCATTGGGGGAATGAGAGGCTTATGGGTGCTGCTTAGTAGACATGTGCAATTCGTTTCGTTCGGAATTCGTTTTTTTCAACAAAATTCGAAAAAATGTGTCAATTCGGACTTATTCGAAATTAACGAAAACCTGTTTAACAAATTTTTCGGAAATTCCAAAATCCGAAAAAAATTTAAAAATCCGAAGATTGGAAAATCCAAAATTTGATTATTCGGAAATTCGAAAATAAAAAATGAAGATCCAAAATGATAACTAACTTATAACTACTATTACGAACTATGAAATTATAGGTATTGGAATTTCCTTTCAAATTTGGCTGTTAGTGAACGTTACGAATAAGAATTTATCCGAAGTTACAAATTACCTGAAATAACGAATGCTGCATCTAAATGAACGGAGCGTAACAAATTAATAATAATAAAAACTTTTTATTATCATTATTTATTAATATTAACCACTTGCCGACCGCCCGCCGTAGCGGCAAAGTGGCTCGTTATCACGGACTGCCGTCACCTGACGTGGGCCGCGATAACAAGTATTGTGTTCCAGGGGGGCCAGGGAGCGGGTAGGGTGGACTTGATCGCTGCCGGCTACCGGAAATCCCCCCCCCCCCGGAGTGACAGAGGTCTGTGTAAGTAAACATGGATCTCCGTTCTCATAGAGGGGGAAGGGCGGTGATCACAGCCTTCCTGTATATGGGAGCCGTGATCACTTCCCTCCACCAGCCAGCCCAGCCCCCATACAGTTAGAACACGCCTAGGAAACACAGTTAATCCTTGCAGGTTAACCCCTTCACTGCCAATGGCATTTACACAGTAATTAATGCATTTTTATAGCACTGATCACTGTATAAATGCCAATGGTTCCAAAAAAGTGTCAAAATGGTCCGACATGTCCGTCGCAATATCGCAGTCCCGCTAAAAATCGCAGCTCACCACCATCACTAGTAAAAAATTAAAAAAAAATAAAAACCCCAGAAATGAATTCTCATCATTCATAAACGCGGCACCTTTTGTGCAAACCGATCAATAAACGCCAATTGCGATCAAATATGAGGAAGAATATAAATCGTCCAAAACCAATAGAAAAAAATGTTTTTTTATTTTTTTTTTTGGATTTGTATTTTAGAAAAAAGTAAGAAAAATTGTTTTTTTGCAAAATGGTCGCTCTTCTTTTGTTTATAGCGGTGATCATAAATGACGCAGAGGGGATCAAATACCACCAAAAGAAAGCTCTATTTGTGGGGAAAAAAGGACGCAAATTTCGTTTGGATACAACGTCGCACGACCGCGCAATTGTCAGTTAAAGCGACGCAGTGCCGAATCGCAAAAAGTGCTCTGGTCCTAACATGGGAAATCCTTCCGGGGCTGAAGTGGTTAATTTGTTCCGTTCCATTTGTTTAGATGCAGCATTCGTTATTTCGGATAATTTGTAACTTCGGATAAATTCGTATTCATTATGTTCACTATGGCAGGCCACACACGGCCGAATTCTGAACGAGTCTTCTTTTCGAAATCAGAAATTTTGTGCGTTTTGAGATCCGATGGTTCCACCATTGATTTTTGAAATTTAACCAATTTCCCCTTTCTGCTACAGAAAAGAATGTTCGTGGCCGGGAATCTTCTTTTCTTTCCGGGGAATTGTCTTTTCTTGCATTCATGCGCATTCCCTCCTCTATTACATTTCTCGCACGATAATCTTATTGATTCGAAAATCGTTTGTTTTTCAAAAAATTTCCAACATTCCCGATTACTCAAATTTGATTGCCGCACGAAAATCGGCCGTTGCCGCAGCCCACTAATGGTGCAAAATACGAATGAATATTTTTAGATAAGATTTTCTAAAGAAAATTCTTTCGAAATTCGACCCATGTATGGCCAGCCTAACAGCCACATTTTAAAGGAAATTCCAATACCTATAATTTAATAGTTGGTTATTGTTAGTTATTTCGGATTTTAACATTTTCGGATTTTCGCATTTGCGAATTTTTGAAATTCCGGATTTTCTAAATTTCAAATTTTTTCAAAGTTACTTATTAATTTTTTTTCAAAATAACGAATTTCGACGAATGACCCAAAAAACTAATAAAAAAACAAATGAAAGAAAACAAATGAATTTTTGACAGTGCACGTCTATTGGCTAGAACTAGCCTAGAAACATTATGCTGCTTACTTGGCAACCTGGAGATGCCACAACGCCCCACAATGTGTAATAAGGTGGACCAAAAAAATGAGAAAGCTCAATTCTATTATGAGGGGCAATGCCCATCTCCAAAAGAATGCACTTTTGGTATTCCTTATGGAGTTGGAATACTTGATAAAGAGAGCCAACGTGTTTCGGGGAACTGGTCCCCTTAATCAAGGCTACTCATAGACATATTTTGTAGTAGCTAATAAAATAAAAATGTAGGATTTGAAATGTATGTATAGCCAAAACTTTTTTTTTTCCTTTTTGGATAGTCGAAAAATTAAAATGTTGAAGTCAGGCTATTATTTGCTTTCTGCACCCCACTGGAGAGATTTCCTTTAATTTCAGAGCAAGAGGAAATCTTGTAATGGGAATTCCTCCGCTGTGACTGGAACAGGTGTCCCCATTGGACGATTTACCCTCACCTCTTGCTTGACTACTGTTTTTTGATTTCCCATCACTTTATGTTTTGGAGGTAATGGTCGCCAGGACATATAAAAAGGGTGAATCTCACCAGCGGAGGCACGGACAGCAATACAATCTTTAGGATACATGCTTAAGAGGCACCAGATCACCTATTGTTACCATACAGTATATGAATTACTGTTTTATTGATTAAACTGATGAAGGTGCCATTATTGTGGCACCGAAGTACAACTATGTAAAAAGTAGTAAGGGTGCCACACCAATGCTCATAGAGTCCAGGTTATCCACTAGACCACGGAGAATTCGTACATAGGATTTCTAACATAACGACAGGCACGGAGGCGACCACTCTAAGTGGGAAAAATATACAGGACCGCTGGTAATGGAGGTTTTGTATTTCACTACCCTTTAGTTTTTTGTCATCAGTTCGTTCTCCACTCCCATTTAGCAGGTTACCCCTGTGGACAAGGTCAGTGTCGCCTCCTTAAGGGTAATGTTCTAAAGGAGAACGAGACTTTAATTTCCTTTAGAGAGGTCACCCCACGTCTTTCGTTTATTATCGGACTGAAGTTGTAAAATTAAAAA
>BLSH010374019.1:1971206-1989681 GCA_018402905.1 Glandirana rugosa | reverse complement strand
CCATCATTGGTGTCAGTGGGAGGAATAGTGCCCCATCATTGGTGTCAGTGGGAGGAATAGTGCCCCATCATTGGTGTCAGTGGGAGGAATAGTGCCCCATCATTGGTATCAGTGGGAGGAATAGTGCCCCATCATTGGTATCAGTGGGAGGAATAGTGCCCCATCATTAGCGTCAGTGGAAGGAATAGTGTCCCATCATTGGCGTCAGTGGAAGGAATAATGTCCCATCATTGGTGTCATTGGTAGGAATAGTGCTCCATTGGTGGTATCAGTGGAAGGAATAGTGCTCCATCATTGGTGTCAATGGAAAGAATAGTGCACCATCATTGGCGTCAGTGGGATGAACAGTGCCCCATCATTGGTAGCAGTGGGAGGAATAGTGCCCCATCATTGGTGTCAGTGGGAGGAATAGTGTCCCATCATTGGTATCAGTGGGATGAACAGTGCCCCATCATTGGTAGCAGTGGAAGGAATAGTGCCTCATCATTGGTATCAGTGGGAGGAATAGTGCCCCATCATTGGTATCAGTGGGAGGAATAGTGCCCCATCATTGGCATCAGTGGGAGGAATAGTGCCCCATCATTGGTATCAGTGGGAAGAATAGTGCCCCATTGTTGGTGTCAGTGGAAGGAATAGTGCCCCATCATTGGTGTCAGTGGGAGGAATAGTGCCCCATTGTTGGTGTCAGTGGGATGAATAGTGCCCATCATTGGTGTCAGTGGGAGGAATAGTGCCCCATCATTGGTATCAGTGGGAGGAATAGTGCCCCATTGTTGGTGTCAGTGGGATGAATAGTGCTCCATCATTGGTGTCAGTGCGAGGAGTAGCGCCCCAAGGGCTGGATAAAAGCAAACAAACAGTTTGAAGAACACTGTCCTAGGGACACTGCAGGAGGTGAGAGCGAATCTCTCCAAAGTAAAGAGAAATCCCCTCTTAAGCTGGCCATGCACTGGTAGAATTTTGCTCCTAAATGTCTGCTTTTGAATCACTCATTCGATTTGAAGTTGGGAAAAAACATTTGTATTGTATTTGTAAAATTCTATACAATGGTATGATAATCCAATGAAATGCTGCCCCCCCCCCCCCAAAGAAAAAATCACACTCACCCAAATCATGTGTCCCTGTGCAGACAGACAGATCCTCCCCATCATTGGACTCACCGGATCCCCGGACTCCTCATTCAGACAGATCCCCCCCCCCCCTTGGGCTCCTCATACAGACGTCACCACCAGCACCTGAGCAGCCTCTGCACTGCCGGGGGGAAAACACAAGACATGTGTGTGGAGGGCAGGGCAGCATCACAGGAGGTGGGCAGAGGGACAGGAGGGGGACAGCATCACAGGAGGGGTGCAACGTCACATGAGGGGCAGAGGGACAGGCGGGGGGCAGCATCACAGGAGGTAGGCAGAGGGACAAGTGGGGAGCAGCATCACAAGAGGAGGGCAGAGGGACAGGAGGGCGGCAGCGTCACATGAGGGGCAGAGGGACAGGAGGGGGGCAGTGTCACAGGAGATGGGCAGAGGGACAGGTGGGGGCAGTGTCACAGGAGGAGGGCAGAGGGGCAGGCGGGGGCAGCATCATAGGTGGAGGGCAGAGGAACAGGAGGGGTGCAGCATCACAGGAAGGGGGTAGAGGGACAGGAGGGGGGCAGCATCACAGGAGGAGGGCAGAGGGACAGGTGGGGGGCAGCGTCACAGGAGTTGGGCATAGAGACAGGCGGGGGACAGCATCATAGGAGGAGGGCAGAGGGACAGGAGGGGTGCAGAATCACAGGAGGTGGGCAGAAGGACAGGTGGGGGGGCAGCGTCATAGGAGGAGGGCAGAAGGACGGGAGGGGAGCAGCGTCCTAGGAGGTGGACAGAGGGACACGAGGGGTGCAGCGTCAAAGGAGGAGGGCAGAAGACAGGTGGGGGGCAGCATCACAGGAGGTGGGCAAAGGGACAGGTGGGGGGGGGTAGCGTCATAGGAGGAGGGCAGAGTGACAGGTGTGGGGCAGCATCACAGGAGGTGGGCAGAGGGACAGGTAGGGGGGCAGAGAGACAGGAGGAGGCAGAGAGACAGGAGGTAGCAGAGGCACAGCACAACCTCTGGGGTCCCAGATGATGTCCATGCGGACGAAACACGTCGGGTGAGGGTCGCATGTCCATTACAGCTTCTTTGTTTTTAATCTTCTTTGCTATGCCGGCTTTTCAATTATGCTGTACACCTGGCCTTAATAAAAGGTGTTTTACTTTATCACACTATGCAAGGCCTTCTTTTATTACATATATCCTTGTGAACATTTTGGCACACTCTGATCCGAGACTTAAGGGTGACATCGCTGACCTCCCGAGGGATCTCTTCTGACCGCCATTACTGAGGCCGATCACCTGGCTAGCGTTGGACTCAAGCTTGAATGATCCACCAATCGTATGACCGAGTGGATCCAACTGTTCCGGTAAGAGTCTAACTTATCCATTTATTGGCCATTTGAGGCTTCGCTGTCTGGCGTGTTCACTTCTTGCTGTTTGAGGATGATGAAGATCCAGAGGTGTAACTAGAACCTTCAGGGCCCCGGTGCAAGAAATTATGAAGGGCCCCCTGACCCCTGGCCAGGGCCCTTCCCTCTTCCCACTGATCCTGGGGCCCTTTATGCCTATCGTGGGTCCATTTATTATGGTACTGCAGTGGGGCCCTTTCACAAGTTCTGCAGCAGGCCCCAGGGGGGCCAGGGAAGCACACAGGGGCCCTGGGAACAGCAGAATACAAGTAAACTGGATAGAGGAAAATGGAGGAGATTGGGTCCTCTAAATGCCGCCCCCGCCATCCCTCCTATTCAGGTGTACAAGGGAGGCACATGGGCCCCCTGGACCATGGGGCCCGGTTGCAATTGCAACCCCTGCAACCCCTATCGTTACGCCCCTGTGAAGATCGTTATTCACCTTTTCACTTGGATTATCTTTTGGACTTTGGTTACCATTATATTGTTTCAATATTTTGTTGATATTTTCACAATATTTCACTTTTATGAACATTTGAGTTGAAGGACTACTAAGTTTATTCACGAGTTATGAGGCTTTCTGCCTCCATGTCATCACTTTAAGCGTAGCGCTTATTTTTGTATCAGCCGCTAGGATTGCATTTACATAAAAGCTGATCGCATCCTCAAAAAAGACAATACTGGGATGATGCTTGTAGCTGCAGGCCTCACCCCAGGATACCACTTGAAAGCCGCAACATATATGTCCATTAGGTCTTTAAGTGGTTAAAACCACCAATGTATTCTGGGGAACCGTTTGGCCCCCAATATGCATTGGCTGCTTTATGTGATCACAATATGAACCATTAAACGATTTAGACCCTAACCATTTGATTTGGCGCTCCTGTTATATTTTTATGCTTTGATCGATCAAAACTCGACATGGTTTTCACGACATGGTTTTTCACACGGCGGCAAAGTGGTTCGATATCACAAACCGCCGTCACAGGACGGCGGCTGCGATAACTAGCATGTTCCGGGGGGGGGCCAGGGAGCGGGTAGGGCAGGCTCGATCGCTGCCGGCTACCCACGATGGCCCCCCCCCAGTGAGAGAACGGTGGTCCATGTATGTAAACAAGGATCTCCGTTCTCATAGAGGGGTAAGGGCGGTGATCACAGGCTTCCTGTATATGGAAGCCATGATCACACCCTTCCCTCTGCCAGCCCAGCCCCCATACAGTTAGAACACGCCTAGGGAGCACAGTTAACCCTTAGAGCGCCCCATCCAGGTTAACCCCTTCACTGCCAATGACATTTACACAGTAATCAGTGCATTTTTATAGCACTAATCGCTTTATAAATGCCAATGGTCCCAAAAAAAATGTCAAAATGGCCCGCCATGTTCGCTGCAATATCGCAGTACCGCTAAAAATCGCAGATCGCCGCCATTACTAGTAAAAAATAAAGAAAACATAAAAACCTCAGAAATTAAATCTCATCATCCGTAAATGCGGCAATTTTTGCACAAACCATTTTTGCATCAAACGCCGATTGCGATTTTTTTTTTACCAAAATTATGAGGTAGAATATAAATCGGCCAAAACCAATGAAAAAAAAAATGTTTTTATATATATTTTTTTTTTTGGATTTGTATTTTAGCAAAAAGTAAAAAATGTGGGTTTTTTTGTAAAATTGTCGCTCTTCTTTTGTTTATAGCGGCGATCAGAAATGACGCAGAGGGGATCAAATACCACCAAAAGAAAGCTCTGTTTGTGGGGAAAAAAGGACGCAAATTTCGTTTGGGTACAACGTCGCACGACCGCGCAATTGTCAGTTAAAGCAAAGCAGTGACGAATCGCAAAAAGTGCTCTGGTCCTAAAGTGTGAAATCCTTCCGGGCCTGAAGTGGTTAAGTATTCTATCCAAAGCTATAAAAAATTTACTTTATGGACAAGGGTCCATATTTCCATCATTGGCGCCTGTAGACATCCAACCTTTGGCACTCCAAGCAATAACACCGTAAAGCAGGGTTTCTCAACCAGGGTCCCATGGAGCAATGAGCAATTTCTACCTCTCAGATAAGTTCCCACTGACACCATTAATGTTTTTAGCTATCTGTAGGGGGTAATGCGTTACCAATGACCAGGGCCGGGGCAAGGGGTGGGCAGGAGGAGCAGCTGCCCTGGGCACTGTGGTATCATGCAAGGTGGGAGGGTGATTGGGAGGGAGAAGATTTGTGTTGGACAGAGGGATTTGGGGGGTGGGAGGGGATTTGTGTTGGATGGGGGGAGTTTGAGGGGGTGGCAGGGTATAAGTATTGTTCTAAGAGGGTACATTTGGGTGTGTGTGCCAAGAGTGGTGATGTAGGAGGGTTTGTGTTGGGAGTCAGGATGGGGGGGGGGGGGGGGGTTTGTGCTAGGAGGGAGGATTGAGAAGGTATTTGTGCTTGGAGGGGGAATTTGGAGTGGGGGGGGTGTGAAAAATGTGCACTAGGAGGGGAAATTTTAGGCATAGAAGATTTGTGCTGGGGGTGTTTTTGGAGGGGTAGGGGGGGCAAAGATTTGTGCTATGAGGTGGGATTTCGGTAGGGTGGTAGTTTTGTACTAGGTGGGGGAACTTGCTTAGGGGGTAAGTATGCAGATTAGTGTTCGGTGGGGGGGATTTTTGCTGACATCAATGCATAACATCTTGGGGGGGGGCGGGTGCAGTCTGGCAGTCCACCATGTTCGCCCTGGGCTCTAGATGACCTTGTCCCGGCACTGCCAATGACCACAAGTGTGAGGAGCATTCTCCCCACTGACCATAACACCAATGTATTATGTTGTAGATATAGTTATTTTTTAGCAGATGCTTCTTGGAGACCAAAACGTTACTTCAAGGGTTCCTCTGTGTTGAAAAGGTTGAACAAGGCTGCCATGGAGGGATTCAAAGGTTTCTGATAGTAAATATGTCCCTAGGATGATTTTTTCTGACATCAATGCATAACATCTTGGGGGGGCAGTCCACCATGTTTGCCCTGGGCTCTAGAAGACCTTGTCCCAGCACTGCCAATGACCTCAAGTGTGAGGAGCATTCTTCCCATTGACCATCACACCAATGTATTATGTTGTAGATATAGTATTTTATAGCAAATGCTTCTTGGAGACCAGAACGTTACTTCAAGGGTTCCTCTGTGTTAAAAAGGTTGAACAAGGCTGCCATGGAGGGATTCAAAGGTTGCTAATCGTAAATATGTCCCTAGGATGATTTTTGCTGGCATCAATGCATAACATCTTGGGGGGGCAGTCCACCATGTTTGCCCTGGGCTCTAGAAGACCTTGTCCCAGGATATGAGGGCTACAGTAACTTTCTTATTAGAACTGAAGAAGTGGGTTGGATAAGCTATGAAATGTCTTCAACATTACAGCACTGGTTGACTGGGACTAAGTGCTCCTACTTCTACATAACCATGACCTGGATAAATGAGATCCTTCACAGATGTCCAACAAGACAGCAATATCTTCCTTTCTGTGTGAAGACACCACTGTTTTTACGCACATCTGCCAAGTTGGAGATGCCTTGGTCCAAAGCCACTTGGCAGTGCCAGTAGCATGACACCATTGATCTTTTAACTCTTGGGAAGGGTGGCCTACTGACCATTAATGTAAAGGGCATTCTTCACGCTGACCACCAGTGGGTTCCTCTGGGGTAAAAAGGCTGAGAAAGTCTGGTTTCTCAATAATGCATCCATAGAACCCTAGGGTTCCTCCAGAGGTTGCTAGGGATTCCTTGAGCAATGAGCAATTTCTGCCTCTCAGATAAATTCCCAATGACACCATTGATCTTTTTAGCTATCTGTAAGGGGGTAGTTCTTCCCAATGACCACAAGTGTGAGGAGCATTCTTGTCATTGACCATCACACCAATGTATCATGAGTTGTAGATATAGTATTTTTTAGTAGATGCTTCTTGGAGACCAGAACGTTACTTCAAGGGTTCCTCTGTGTTGAAAAGGTTGAACAAGGCTGCCATGGAGGGATTCAAATGTTGCTAATAGTAAATATGTCCCTAGGATGACATATAAACGGCTTCCGTTTTAAGAAGGTCACTTGTATTGGGTTTTGGTGGACAGCCTTTTTTTTTTTTTTTCAAATCCAACAAAATAAAAATAAATTCCATTTTTTTTTTTTTTAACACAAAACTCAGCTCTTGATGATACTGTAAGGGAAAAACAAATACTTTTGGATGTGGCTGTCCTTAAATGCTTAAAATTAACATACATCACACAACAGTCATTACGTGCTCCCGCTTCAACCTAAAATCAGATGCACTTTGTAGTAAATCAAATCTGACAGGCTAATTGCAGTGTGCTCTGCAGACCATTACCCACGTGCTGGCTATTTATTAAGTGTCAAGCGAGCTAGTGCACATCTCAATATAGTCCTACAAATGGGGATAATCAGGTTGGGAGGTTGGCAACAAGTGTAGCACTCATTAATTGCGCACGTCAGACAGAGATGTCGAAAAAAAAAAAAAAAGGACACAAATTGAATCTCGCCCAAGGTGAAAAAAAAAATAAAATACAATCATTTTCATGCAGTTTTAAGAAATCTATTACATTTTCTGTTTAAAATCCCTTTGGGTACTCAACAGTAAAGGGGTCTGAAGTACTGAGAGCAAGATTGGAAATGAGTCAACAAAACACTTTGGAAAATGCAGCACAAAAAAGACACAAAGAAATGAGAGGCAGCAAATCTCATCATAGGGTCAATGTCAGCACTGGAGAATGAATTGGGTTGTAGCCAAGTACTACCCTAAGTCTTTGTGGTGGAAACATGATGCAACCTGACCGTTTCCTTGCTGGACCATCTTCTCAACTCGAGTTCCTCGTGTGATTGTGCATCTTCACCTGCTTCCCTCAAATGTTAGAATCTGTGATCAGTACTCTCTCGACTCATCAACTTGGGTACAATTAGCCTTCCCATACATGGTTTGAATCTCGGCAGTCCCTGCTCAACAGGCCGAACCGTCTATAGCAGGGGTCTTCAGACTTTTCAAACAAAAGGCCAGTTTACTGTCCTTCAGACTGAAGGAGGAGCAGATTGTGGCCCGTGAGGGTAGAAAATGTCCCAGGTCCAACATTGGTGAGAATAAATATGGCCTTGAGGTGTGTGGTCAGTTAGAGAAACAGTAGTGCCCCATCATTGGTATTAGTGGGAGGAATAGTACACCATCATTGGTATCAGTGGAAGAAATGGTGCCCCATTGTTGGTATCAGTGGGAGGAATAGTGCCCCATTATTGGTATTAGTGGGAGAAATAGTGTCCCATCATCAGTATCAGTGGAAGAAATGGTGCCCCATTGCTGGTATCAGTGGGAGGAATAGTGCCCCATCATTGGTATTAGTGGGAGAAATAGTGCCCCATCATTGGTATTAGTGGGAGGAATAGTGCCCCATCATTGGTATTAGTGGGAGAAATAGTACCCCATAACCGGTATCAGTGGAAGAAATGGTGTCCCATTGTTGGTATCAGTGGAAAGAATAGTGCCCCATTATTGGTATTAGTGGGAGAAATAGTACCCCATCATTGGTATCAGTGGAAGAAATGGTGCCCCATTGTTGGTATCAGTGGGAGGAATAGTGCCCCATGATTGGTATTAGTGGGAGAAATAGTGCCCCATCATTGGTATTAGTGGGAGGAATAGTGCCCCATCATTGGTATTAGTGGGAGAAATAGTACCCCATAACCGGTATCAGTGGAAGAAATGGTGTCCCATTGTTGGTATCAGTGGAAAGAATAGTGCCCCATTATTGGTATTAGTGGGAGAAATAGTAACCCATCATCAGTATCAGTGGAAGAAATGGTGCCCCATTGTTGTTATTAGTGGGAGGAATAGTGCCCCATCATTGGTATTAGTGGGAGAAATAGTGTCCCATCATTGGTGTCAGTGGAAGAAATGGTGCCCCATTGTTGGTATCAGTGGGAGGAATAGTACCCCATCATCAGTATCAGTGGAAGAAATGGTGCCCCATTGTTGGTGCTGATGGAAGGAATTCTGCCTCATATCATTGGCGGGAATAGTGCCCCAAGGGCTGGATTAAGGCTAGGAAAGGGCCTCAGTTTGGAGACCCCCTAGTCTATAGCAATGCCTGACATCGCAGGACTTGAAGAGTACATATGAGATAGCACTAAACATGGTTGGTGGTGGCTATGTCTGTGATGGTTTGAAACATGGAGAGTCCTTGGAGTGGGTCTTTTCAAATAGGTGAAGGTTGGGGGGGGGTAGGGGCATAAATAGAACGTCTTGGAAGCTCCAGCCAGCAGGAGAACAATGGTCACTTTATTAGTATATGCAAGGAGATTTAATTCTTCTATATTCTATCCAAAACCAACAGACAAAAAAAAATAGCTTTGGCTTTACATATACTTTAATTAACGAGATCTTTCGGCACCATGTTATGTCTTTGCCAGCTTGAGAGGTTTTCATACCTGTACAACGACCACTTGTATGGAAACGTGATCCGGAAGCCGAATTGGAGCCCGGAAGTACTGGGACAAAGCAACTAGCAGATGAAGAATGGCCACCACGGACTTGGCATGAACAGCTGAAAAATACAATTTATAAAGAAATAAATGGAGGGGGGAGGGGGTGTTGGCTCTTTGATTATCGACCTGGCAGACCAGGACTTCACTTGCTATGTGCTTGTCTAAGGTCGGTAGTTCAGAAAAGGAGGGGGACCAGAGAAGCATTCTCTACAGAAGAGGTAAATATTTAATCCAGCCCTTCTAACACCCTACATTAGCCCATTCCAACTAGTCATGTGCGATTCGTTTCATTACAAATTGGAATTTGGAAAAAAAAAATGTATTATTTAGAGATTTTGATGTATCCGAACCTCCAGATCACAATAGTAACACATTTAAATGAACGCAAAATAAATTATAACAAAACGAAATAACAAATTATCCAAATTCGAATTTGGTAATAAGGTGATGATTCCTACTTAGGCTGCTTTACAGAATAGAATAGAAAAATAGAATTAGAATAGAATAGAATTGGAAGAAATAGAATAGAATAGCATAAAATATAATATAATAGAAAAATAGAACAGAATAGAAAAAATAGAATAGAAAATAATAGAAATAGATAGAATAAAATAGAACAGATTAGAATGGAATAGAAAATAAAAGAATAGAATAAAAAAGATATGGCAGAAAAGAATGACATAGAAAATAAAAGAATAGAATAAAAAACAGAATAAAAAAGATATGACAGAAAAGAATGGAATAGATAATAATAGAAATTAAAAGAATAGAATGGAACAGAAAATAACAGAATAAAACAAAATAGAATAGAAAACAAAAAAATAGGAAATAAAGAATAGAATAAAATAAAATAGAAAATACAAACAGAGAAGAAATGCATAAAGTAGAATCGAAAAAATAGGACAGAAAAGAACAAATATAGCCGTCTTCCAAAATTCGATTCCAAAATCAATTATAACGAAATTAAATTAGCGAAATAATGAATTATCCGAATTAAAAATTGAATTTGAATTTGAAATGGAAAGACATTGCAATAAATAAAGTAAGGTATAAAAGTGAAATAAGATGAAGATAAGAATAGAAAAAATAGAATAGATTAGAACATAACAGAATAGAATGAATATAGCCGTCTTCCAAAATTAGAACGGATTCGGAAATAACGGCTATACTAACTGAATTAAATATACGAAACAAATCCCATGCTATCATAATGAATATATGGAAACAAAACTTAACGTATTAAGTGCACATCTCTAAACCCAACATGGCCGATATCATATCCTTATGATGAGACTATAGTCCAGTGTTATTGGGGATGCACATACAATACTGCGATCATTTCTTGGTTGATCACAAGAAAATTTTCCAGCAAGTTGGACATCCACTTGCGTGGTCAACTCCTCCAGTCCCTGCAGACGCTCATCAAGGCTGGATTGTAAAAAGTGGGGAGCATTGATGGAGAATACTCGAGTCTTATGGCCACCCTAATACCCAACATGAGGGATGGTGAGCTTACGTAACGGAGGATACTTTAGGGTTTGTGTCAATGGGCTTTGGGGGTTACGTTGATGATATCTGGATTTTCGTTGTCACAATTGACTGTTCAGGTTAATGTATTGTGAGCTGTAATATTAACAGGGGTTAAAAGATCTAAAAGATATTTTAGGGGCTCCTCCGTGTTGAAAAGGTTGAGAAAGACAGGACTAAAGGTCGAATAATTAGGATTGGGATAAATAGAAGGCAGAACTCACAATCCACGTTCCACTTGATGTTCCTTGGAGGGAGTTTCAGGGTTTCGTTGATCTTCTCCAGCACGGTCTGCAGTTTTTGCTTTTGAGCAATTTCGGACTGTGTCACTTCCGCTACGTTCAGCTTCTCCCCTTCCAGCTTCTCTGTATATGACAACAAGAGGCTCTCTGTGTTAGATACTCATTTCTGGTTCAGAGACACACCTATTTTTTCAATACATGTAACCAGGGCTTTTTTTTCTCACAGAGAACAGGTGCAGGTACTCCCCACTTCCGAGTCTACCCTTGTCTCTGCCCCCTACCTCAACCCTGAGCACTGTCCCTTGGTTCCACCCCCTACCCACCTCCGAACACTGTCCCTTGGTTCCACCCCCTACCCACCTCCGAGCACTGTCCCTTGGCTCCACCCCCTACCCACCTTCAAGCACTGTCCCTTGGTTCCACTCCCTACCCACCTACGAGCACTGTCCCTTGGTTCCACCCCCTACCCACCTCCGAGCGCTGTCCCTTGTTTCCACCCCACCTCCGAGCACTGTTCCTTGGCTCCACCCCCTACCCACTTCCGAGCAATGTCCCTTGGTTCCACCCCCATCCATTCCAACATCGAAAGATAATGATAATAGAATGATATAAGCAAATCAAATCTTGAACTACTTTTAAAGGACTTTTGAATCTTCTGAGAATTTTCGTCCAAATTTTGCTAAGAATTTTCGTCCAAAATGTTTGAAATTCTACTAAAGTATACTGAGCTTAACATTGCTGCAAAGTCAAAATGTTGCAGTATGATCATTGGTGAAGAAGAATGCTTCTTCCTGATTGCAGCTGACCGATGACACCAACCCAGCCTAGGCAAAAGCCAATGGCCTAGAGCTCAAGGATGGCGTTTTTAATGAAAAGTTATTTTGTTCTGCAGACCTGTGAAGTTACTGAAAGGCCCACTTCAAGGGTTGTACTGACATTCCTATGGGCCATGGCTCTGTGGTGATGTTATCAAAGCCTGGTGACCTCATGAAGACTTTAAAAGAGGAGCCCCTGCACTTTTTGGCCATCATCAACACCCAACTGAAAACCCTTTGCAGAAACTAGTATACAGTAACTATAGGCATTCTAGCTTGGGCAATAAATGCATTCTGCAACCCCTCCAGCTCAAATGGAACCCATCATATTAAAACCAGGCCCAACTCATTCATCATGAGGGCAAATACCACAATCTCCAAGTTGGTGTTCTGCCGGTCTTCAGCAACAGTAGACTTATGAGATTCTCTATGCACACGCAGCAGCACACTTGTCTGACCCCCAATGCTGCTGTACAGGGGATTGCAGGAGGCTGATACCATGTCAAATAAAAACATATATACAAGAGGAGCTGGGTCTTTAACATTTATTAGTTTAAATAAATAAGGAGAAAATAGTAATTTGGCGAGGTCACTGTCTCTGTTATAAAGCAAGGCTCTCCTCCAATGAGTACCAAGAATGTGACTCAAAGCATAAAAATACAAGAGGAGAGCCAAAAAAAATGATGAAATGGTTCGTAGTAAAATCACATTAAAAAGCCAATGCATTTCGGGAAGCCAAACCACTCCCTCTTCAAGGCTTGGAATTTAGTAAGAGCTTAGCCGGACTCAATAACACACAGTCATTCTCAACCAGGGTTCCTCTAGTTGTGATTAACCTTTTGAAGGTGTCTGCATAGTTATAGGGCTAACACCACTTGGCTGAGACGGTTGCAGGACACCAATGATCTTTGTAGCTAACTGTAACAGTGGATTTCCGACTACCATTGTAACAGAGTCATCCTGTTCACTGGCCACCAATGTAAGGGAGTCATTCTTTCCACTGGCCACCAATGTAAGGGAGTCATTCTTCCCAGTGGCCACCAATGTAAAGGGGTCGTTCTTCCCAATGACCACCAATGTAAGGGTGTCAATCTTTCCACTTACCAACAATTGAAGGGGGTCATTCTTTCCGCTGGCCACCAATGTAAAGGGGTCCTTCTTCCCACTGACCACTGATGCAAGGGGGTCATTCTTTCAATTAGCCAAAAATCTAAGGGGGGGTTATTCTTCCCACTGACCTCCAATTTAAGGGGGTCATTCTTTCCACTGACCACCAATTTAAGGGGGTCATACTTTCCACTGTCCACCAATGTAAGGGGGTCATGCTTTCCATTTCTTTATACCAGTGTAAGGAAGTCATTCTTTCCACTGACCACCAATGTAAGGAGGTCATACTTTCCACTGACCAAAAATGTAAGATGGTAATTCCTTCCACTAGCCACCAGTCTAAGGGGTTAATTCTTTCCATTGGCCAACATTTTAAGGGGATCATACTTTCCACTGACTACCAATGTAAGAGGGTCATTCTTTCCATTGGCCACCAATGTAAGGGACATTTTTTCCCAAAGACCCCAAAAAAATTGGTTTTAGCAGGGGTTCCCCAAGACCTTAAAGTAGAACTATAGACAAAACTTTTTTTCCGTTTTGGATAGAGTAAGGGAGGGTCATACCCCCTGTTAGTTTATTTTTTACCATCCATGTCCCATGAGATTTCCCTTCATTTCCTGTCCCATAGCCAAAACAGGAAGTGAGGCAATTCCCTGAGGTCACCAGAACTAGTGTCCCCATTGGAACAATTCTCTATTACGTTTCAGGGGACAGCCCAAAATTTGGGGTTTTATGTTACTTTCACTTTCAATGAGAATGGTAAACAGGACAAATAGAGAGGGTGAATCACCCTAACGGGGGCAGAGACAGCAATAAAAACAAAAAATAACTTGGAGAGCTCATATGACGCAAGGCTCCCGTTCAATGAGTACCAAGAATGTGACTGGAGGAATAAAAATACAAGAGGAGAGCCAAACCAAATGATGAAATGACTTGTAGTAAAATCACATTAAAAAGCCAATGCATTTCGGAAGCCAAACCACTCCCCCTTAGGGGGCTTGAAACTTAGTAAAAGCTTAGGCAGACTCAATAACACACAGTCATTCTCAACCAGGGTTCCATAGAACACTAGAGTTCCTCCAGAGTTTGCTGGGGGTTCCTTGAGTTGTGATTCACCTTTTAAAGGTGTCTGCATAGTTTTAGGGTTGACACCACTTGGCAGAGCCGGTTGCAGGACACCAGTGATCTTTGTAGCTATCTGTAACAGTGGATTTCTGACCACCACTGTAAGGGGGTCATCCTGTTCACTGGCCCCCAATGTAAGGGAAACATTCTTTCCACTGGCCACCAATGTAAGGTAGTCTTTCTTCCCACTGGCAACCAATCTAAGTGGGTCATTCTTCACACTGACCACCAATGTAAGGGAGACATTCTTCCCACTGACCACAAATTAATGCGGGTCATTACTTCCAACGGCCACCAATGTAAGGGAGTCATTCTTTCCACTGGCCACCTATGTAAAGGGGTCATTCTTTCCACTGGCCACCTATGTAAAGGGGTCATTCTTTCCACTGGCCACCTATGTAAGGGGGTTATTCTTTCCATTTCTTTAAACAAATGTAAGGAGGTCTTTCTTTTTACTGACCACCAACGTAAGAGGGTCATTCTTTCCACTGGCCATCAGTGTATGTGGGTTATACTTTCCACTGGCCACCAATGTAAGGGAGTCATTCTTTCCACTGGCCACCAATGTAAAGGGGTCATTCTTTCCACTGACCACCAATGAAAGGGTGTCATTCTATCCACTGGCCACCAGTCTAATGGGTTAATTCTTTCCATTGGCCACCAATGTAAGGCAGTCATACTTTCCACTGACCACCGATGTAAGAGGGTCATTCTTTCCACTGGCCACCAATGTAAGGGATATTTTTCCCAATGACCCCCAATGGATTGGTTTTAGCAGGGGTTCGCCGAGACCTTAAAGTAGAACTATATGCAAAATATTTTTTTTGTTTTGGATAGAGTAAGGGAGGGTCATACCCCCTGTCAGTTTATTTTTTTTACCATATATGTCCCACTGGGGATATTTCCCTTCACGTCCTGTCCCACAGCCAAAACAGGAAGTGAGAGGTAATCCCTGCAAATTAAGGAAATCCCCTGGGGATCCCCAGGTCACCTGAACTAGTGTCCCCATTGGAAGAATTTCCCTCTATTACTTTTCTGGGGACAGCCCAAAATATAGGTTTTTCCTTTCACTTTCAATGATAATGGTAAACAGAACAAATAGAGAGCGTGAATCTCCCTAACGGGGACACGGACAGCAATTAAAAACTGACAGGTGTTCTAATCCCTCTCCATTCTATCCAAAAAAATTTAGTTGTACTTTAAAAAAATGTAAATGCTCATCTGGGGTAAAAAGGTTGTGAAAGGATATGCCAATTTTAACTGGTGGTAGCCAAGTCAAATTGAAGTGAAAATAAAAGTGAAAGGATAAGTGAAATTTAAGTGAAAGGATATGCCATTTTTAAGATTGAAAATTTCAAGATTGAAAATTGAAGATTTGAAAATTAAAAAAATTTGGAGATAGAAAATTTAAGATTGAAAATTTAAGTGAAAGGAAAAGTCAAATTTAGGTAACAAGGATATGCCAATTTTGAGATTGAAAATTTGAAGATTGAAAATTTGAAGATTGAAAATTTGAAGATTGAAAATTTGAAGATTGAAAATAGAGGATCTAAAAATGATTGAAAAATTGAAATTGAAAATGTAAGTGAAAGGATAAGTCAAATGTAAGTAAAAGGATATGGCAATTTTAAGATTGAAAATTTAAGTGAAAGGATAATTCAAACTTAAAATTTTGAAGCTTTCAATTTGAAGATTGAAAATTAAAGATTGAAGGATTGAAAACTGAAAATTTAAAAATGTCAAAAAATTGAAGATTGAAAATTTGAGATTGAAAATGTAAGTGAAAGCATAAGTCAAATTTAAGTAAAAGGTTTTGCCAATTTTAAGATTGAAAATGTAAGTGAAAGAATATTTCAAACTTAAAATTTTTGAAGATTTCAATTTGAAGATTGAAAAGTAAAGATTGAAGGATTGAAAACTGAAAATTTAAAAAATGTCAAAAATTTGAAGATTGAAAATTTGAGATTGAGAATGTAAGTGAAAGGATAAGTCAAATTTAAGTAAAAGGTTTTGCCAATTTAAAGATTGAAAATTTAAAGGAATGAAAGGATATTTCAAACTTAAAATTTTTGAAGATTTCAATTTGAAGATTGAAAATTAAAGATTGAAGGATTGAAAACTGAAAATGTAAAAATGTCAAAATTGAGATTGAAAATGTAAGTGAAAGGATAAGTCAAATTTAAGTGAAAGGATATGCCAATGTTAACTGGTGGTAGGCATCATTGAAAGACCATATTGGCCTAAGTGTGTGGTCATTGAAGGAACATTCCAATTGCAGGTCTACTGCAGAGAATTATATCCCAAGTATAAGGAAGAAAAAAAATAAAACGCTGTGCCTGACGCACAAACAAAATGACTATAGCATAGCTGTAGACAAAACGGCCAAAGCCTCTCGACTACTGACATTAAAGACAGCGTGAAGTGGCACGATGCTAAGAGGGCTCCAGCAAGATGGCAGGATGAAGAGCCGGACGGTGCGGCTGAAAGATAAAAAAAGATCTGAGCACGGCGAGGAGGAGGAAGCAGAGAGGCTAAAAGCTCAGACGTACTAGCATCCTCCTTCATCTACCGCCTTAAGATGCCGTATTGGAAATCAATGAGCCTAGTATTAAGCACAGACAGGGTCACCAGGTTCTGAGACAAGCATGAAAAGATGCAACTAACATTTTTACTGAGGAAATAACAGATGAAACATGAAGCCTGGCTCTCGGGAGACGCATTTATGCGTTGGGTCATTGGAAGGTTACAGGGCTGACGAATGACTTCATTGGTTTCATTAAATGGTACGGACAGGTTAGATGGGGGGGGCGGGGGAGGCGATAATTGTGATGATAATGAGGAATCCATACACACAGCTTATTGACACAAGTATATAATGCGGCCTTTACATCAGCCGGGAATAATTTGACATATATAAAGGACCCGTCGGCTGGTATTTGTGTTACGTAACCCAAGCCTGTAGATAATGTAGGAAACCTAGAATTACTTCTATGAAAAAAGTAAACTTTTACCACTTCAATACTGGGCACTTTCACCCCCTTCCTACCCAGGCCAATTTTGAAAAAAAGAAAAACTTTTTTCTTAGTATTGGTTATAAAATTTTGCAAATAAGTAATTGTTCTCCTTCACTGGTGGCTGCACTGATGGGCACTGATATGATGCACTGATGGACACTGATGAGGTGGCACTGATGGGCACCGATGAGGTGGTACTGATGGGCACCGATAAGGTGGCACTGATGAGACTGCACTGATATGCAGCACTGATAGGTAGCAATAATGGGCACTGATAAGCGGCACTGATAGGCGGCACTGATGGGTACTGATAGGAAACACTGATGGGCACGGATAGGCGGCACTGATGGGCACCATTAAACGGCACTGATGGGGCTGCACTGATGATCAGTGCCCTAATTATTTGTGTGCATGTGTCCATCACACTTGCCGGTTACCGGCTCTTCTCTCCACACGCTGTGACAGCACGTGATGAAAGGAATGCAGATAACCGCCAAGTTTGTTTACACGTGATCAGCTGTGATTGGACACAGCTGATCACATGGTAAAGGGCCGATGTGATTGGCCCTTTACCATGATCAGCTGAGTTCGAATTACACAACAATCACAGAGCGCACCGGATGCGCACCCCAGGGGGTGTGGTTCTGGAAGGATGTCCATGGATGCCCTTCCAGAACAAGAGAGCCATGCTGTAGCCTTCTTTTGGCCATTGGCGCAGCAATGAGGTGGTTAAAAGGTGACTCCACTTTGGTGGAAAAAAAAAATAGAAAATAAAAATAATAATATAGCGTATACAATTGTGACACAAGTCATATTGTAATTGAATATTATTAAAAAATGGCCTCTTCTTTTCAATCTGCAGCTACTGTAATTTTCTGTAAAATGCAATATGGCATCCTAGAGGCATTCTGTATACAGGTAGTATACAGAGCGCCCCCCCCCCGTCATTTCCTGCTTGCGTGATTGGCTTGCTGCTTTTCCCACAAGTTTGCACTAAAATACATGTTTCCCTCTGCCCATGCTTCGTCATAGAGGGAGGGCTATGACTAAGCTCTGTGGTGGGGCGAAACGCGTTACAATTTACTTCTAAAGCGATGCAGACACTTTTTCCCATTAGAACACTGAAATTGCACCGGTGGTAATAATGCATGCTGACCATTCCATTCAGGAATCAGTTTTGCAAGGACATAGTGGAACAAATAGCTTTTTCTTTAGAACATAGTTTGGTAAAATCCTTGCAATGTACATATAAGACATAGAGGGAGTGGAGGTACACTTTAATTACATTAAGTACACTTTAGAATAACCTGCATATGCCCAACACATGCATGACGATGCCAATTATTAGTTTTTTTTCCCAGTCATCATCTGTCTGATGCCAATCCCAAGCATTACAACATCCCTGGACCATGACCCTTCTCAAATTCTGTACCTAGAACAATGTGCGCCTTATCAAAAAGTTTCTAGAGCCACTGCCCGATTACCCTCTTGAAGATATCTGCACAGCACTTGGCAGAGCCAGTTGCAGGACACCAATGATCTTTTTAGCTATCTGTAAGAAAGGATTTCTGACTTTCAGTGTAAGGGGGTCATCCTGATCAGTGGCCACCAGTGTAAGTAGGTCATTCCTTCCATTGGCAACCAAAGTGGGGGTGAATTACA
>BLSH010374019.1:1940373-1955462 GCA_018402905.1 Glandirana rugosa | reverse complement strand
GTGAAGCTGTATTTGATGGGCACAGGTGAAGCTGTATTGATTGGTGCTGGTGAAGCTGTATTTGATGGGCACAGGTGAAGCTGTATTGATTGGTGCTGGTGAAGCTGTATTTGATGGGCACAGGTGAAGCTGTATTGATTGGTGCTGGTGAAGCTGTATTTGATGGGCACATGTGAAGCTGTATTGATTGGTGCTGGTGAAGCTGTATTTGATGGGCACAGGTGAGGCTGTATTTGATGGGCACTGGTGAGGCTGTATTTGAAGGGCGCTGGTGAGGCTGCATTTGATTGGCACTGATCAGGCTGCATTTGTTTGGCGCTGATCAGGCTGGGCATGGGAAATGGGGTGGAGTCAGGGGTGGAGCCAAGGGGGGCGGCAAAATTATGTTTCCCCTAGGGTGTCAAAAATCCTTGCACCAGCCCTGCCCACATCGGACAGCCCAGACTTAAGCCTCGTACACACGGTTCGACGGTTGTACGACCGAACGGACCAAAGCGTATGTTGGCTGTTGTATCTAGCATACTGACATGCACTACACGATTGTACGACCAAGCTTAACGTATAAAGAGAAAGTTCAGGTGCATGTAATTAGCATTCGGCCATTCCTGACTTTGGAGCATGCGTGTTTTGCACAATACAACTTGTTGGACCAACTTCTCTGTAGTTAGCTCATACAACTCCCGTTGTACGACCGTCGTTCGTCGGCTGTTCTAATCGAGCGTACTAACGATTGATTTCATATACAATGGTCGTTCGTACGACCTGTTGTATACGATCGTCGACTCGTGTGTACGAGGCTTAACTCAGCAGCATGGGTTGCAGGTCTTGCACTTTTTGTTCCCTTTCCTGCCTACCTCCTGGCCCATTACCATCATCAAATCCAGACACCCCGTAGGAGCAGATCCAAGGAGATGGATGGTCAGTCAGTCTAAAAACTACAACTGTTGCAAAACTTTTCAGTGTTGTCTAGTAAATCTTATACGAATTTGAAAAATAATAGATACATACATGAACTATAATCTATATCTCCTACTTCCTTCTAGTAAGTGTCAGGAAGATCCCTCAACATTTATATATGTCAGGGCTGGGTTTAGCTCTCCCTTCTCAGAGCACACTGTTCAGCAGAGGGTTAATTGCCAGTCTCAGCTTCCACTCTGTCTCACCCGATGACCATATCCTGCATCGTTTAGCCAGCTCTGCTGCTATATAAACGTTCCCTTCTGGTTCCTGGATTCAACAACCTGTGTTGCAGGCCGTTCCTGCTGATGTGCAAGTCTCTGTGCAGGCACCCGCCTCAAGTATTACTACTGTAGGGTCACTACTGTCTGGTTCTGCACCACTTCCCCAGCAATTTGGGGGCGATCCAGTTCAATGCTGAGGGTTTCTCAACCAGGTTGGGATATACTTTGAGATGCTGCCCCAGGCGTTTCCCATGGACAGAAGCAAAGTAGAAAACCCCTAAGGGGACTTTTAAGGATAGATGGGGGAGATTGAAGTATAAAAGTATAACAAATGTTACTGAATACAATTAAAAGTTCATAGTATACAAAAACCATAAAATAGTCAACAGTTAATATTGACCACAGTAATACATGAACTTATAGGAGAAAAAAAAGCACCGCTACATTAAAGGAGAAGCTGGAACAACAAACCAGTCCCCCATGTGAGAGGCCACGACACAGGAATGGTTCCCAGCTGTCCAATTTCCAACGCGTTTCAGATTTTGTAAGTAAATTCCTTCATCAGGGGAGGGAGTCACGGTGCATCATGTACTGCATCACATTAGGTAACATGAAAGAGTGAATCGATCAGTAAATGGCGTGTCTGTTGTTAGAGGATCATAATACCCAAAACAGTCTAGCCCCAGCCGCAGAGCCGCATAGCCCGTTTGGAGGTTGGCATCAGGAGTGCAACTGCTGGGACCGTATATAGCATGGCTGAAGTAGAATAAACCCTGCTAGTATATATGAAGCAGGTAGCTTGGGCAGAGCCATCAGAACACCTCACGAAGCAAAGTAGGCTTCGTGATTTCTTTGCTTTCTGACAAAGCCTTGGCCTGGGCAAACCCTCTATGGGAGACGCAAAAACCCGTTGTCCAGAGTTACCCAGTTTGTGGCCTCCTTTAAAAGGGTATTTGCTGTTCTGGAACGCTCCACTAATGCTGCCAAAAGCCTCATATCCATCAAGCAGGGTACGAGAACTGTTGCCCATTACTCCATTGAATTCCGTACTCTGGCAGCAGAGGTTGCTTGGAACAATGAGGCTCTCATGGCTGCTTTTTCTCATGGTCTCTTGGATAACATCAAAGATGAGACAGCAGCCTGAGACAAATCCACTGAGCTGGAGAAGTTGATCACATTTGCCATTCTTATCGTCTCCAGACTCAGAGAGAGACCTTCCTTTAAGGAGTGCTTGCAGAAGCCTCCTGTATGTTTGGCTCCAAGGTTTGTAGTCCCACCCGTGTCTCCCTCACCTCCCATACCTCCTGGTTCCAAGCTTGCCAGTGAGGTAGAAACCATGCAGTTGGGCTTCACAAGTCTCTCTGTGGATGAGAGAGCCTTTAGGAGGAGGGAGAGATTGTGCCTTTATTGTGGGCAGGCAGGTCACTTTTAGGGGACAGACTATAGGTGGCGTTGTTACGTCCCCAGTCAACCGTAAGAATAAGCCCCTGGTTCCAGTTACCCTTTCTTGGTCTGAGTCATCCATCGAGATACAGGCTCTAATAAACTCTGGGGCTGCAGGCCTGTTCATAGATAGCGCCTTTGTGCAGCTCCGGGCTACTCCACTTACCATTGAGGCTATTGATAGGAGACCTCTACAGCCTGCCCAGGTGACTCATGAGACTGCTCCATTGACCATGGCCGTAGGGGCTCTTCACCATGAGATAATCCAATTCCAAGTAATTTCCTCTCCTCATTTTCCGGTGGTTATTGGTTATCCTTGGTTACAGAGGCACAACCCCTCTTTTGATTGGCTTCGTGCTGAGGGTCTTTCCTCACCACAATGCAGGAAGACATGTTTTCAGAAAGTGGCTAAGGTCTTGTGTACCTCTTCACTCTCCTCCCTGCCATAGGAATAGCGCAAATTTAGCGATGTCTTTGATAAAGGTCAAGCCAGTAGTTTGCCTCCACACCGGTTGTATGATTGCGCTATTGACCTTCAACCTGGTGCTATACCCCCTTGTGGCTGGGTTTACCCTTTGCCTGTCTCGGAGGATAAAGCCATGGCGGAGTATGTCGCAGACGCACTTTCTAGAGGGCTCATCCGCGAATCCTCTTCTCCTGCTGGTGTTGGCTTCTTTGTGAAAAAGAGGAGTGGTGAACTGAGACCTTGTATCGATTATAGGGGTCTCAATCACTTCGCGATTAGGAATGCTTATCCGATTCTGTTGATTACGGATCATTTGAGCGACTCAAGGGAGCAACGGTTTTCACAAAGCTTGATCTGAGAGGGGCATACAGTCTCATGAGGATCAAGGAGGGCGATGAGTGGAAAACTGCGTTTAATACCAGGACAGGCCATTACGAATACCTCGAAATGCCGTTTGGTCTTTGCAACGCTCCAGCAGTTTTTCAGGGATTCATCAAGGATGTCCTCCGAGATATGTGTGGTGGTTTATCTCAATGATATCTTAATATATTCCAAGGCCCTAGAGAGTCACCACACAGATGTGTGTCATGTGCTGCAGAGGCTGAGAGATAATAACCTGTATTGTAAATTGGAGAAGTGCGAGAGGTTAAATTCCTGGGTTATGTCATTACCACTGCTGGTTTTCCGATGGACCCAAAGAAGCTATCGCCAGTTCTACAGTGGCCCCGACCCGTGGGTTTACGTCCACTACAACGTTCTCTTGGCTTTGCCAATTATTATCGGAAGTTTATTCGTAACTTCTTGTCTCTGGTCAAGCCCGTGTGTTAGGAAAAGGAACCATTTCTGGCTAAAATCTGTCATTTCCGCGGTGGTGCGCACATTTGCGCGCGTGCGCGCGCTCCCGTGCGCGCCCGCGTGCGCGCGCGCTCCCGTGCGCGCGCACGTGCCGGAAAACGGCGCCAAATGGGCCTATTTAAGCCTGGGGACTTCTGAGACCAAGTGCTGCTTGCTCTACAGCGTTCCCGACCTGTAAGCCTCGGCTCTGGATACCTGTTCCCGTATTGCTCTGCCTCCTGTTGACCCGGCTTGTCCTGACCTGCTGTCTGCTATCTGCACCGACCCCGGCTACCCACGACCATCCGATTGTCTGCTCCCTTGTACCTCTGCTGCCCGCCCGTTAACGAACCTTGCTTGGACTTCGACTACTCTTTTGCCTGATCCTTTGTACCTTCCTGCCAGCCTGTTGCCGACCCAGCCTGAACGACCATCCTTCTACCTGCACGTCTCCTGGAGCATCGCTACGTCATCAGTGACCCTCCAGCCCTCGTGCCATCCCGCACTCTTGGGCCTCTGTCCCCACTACCAGGGGTCCTTGAATCGGGTGCGCAAGAGCGGTTGTTCCCTGCACAAGACAGACTCCACCGTCAGGTACGTGACACCGTGACTGATATGACCAGAAATGTGCATCTGAGACTGAAGTTGGTGCCCTTCTGTCCCAACGTCCCACCTCCGAGAGCACTAGGCATCATTGTGGCTACTTTTCCAAGAAGTTGTCTCCTGCAGAATGTAATTATGAGATTATGGACAGAGAGTTGTTAGCGATCATTTTACCCCTTAAAGAAGGGAGGCATCTCCTCGAGGGTACCACTGTTCTGGTTCTCACTTTGATTGACCACAAGAATCTCACATTCTTGTCTGAGGCTAAATACCTCTCCCCCAGGAGGGCGCGATGGGCTCTGTTCTTGTCAAACTTCAATTACATAGTTTCATTCTTACCCGGTACTAAGAATGTAAGGACCGCCGATCATGGGCGTCCGCAGAACTTTTTTCAGGGGGGGGCATCATTTTAAGTTCACCCACGCTCCGCCCCTTTCAACAATGTCATAATGGGAGGGGCTTAGCCGCAACTCGCAATTATTTATTTTTAAGGGGGAAATGGCAGACTTTATTCCAGGCGTGTGCTATGTACAGGGTGCAGATTCCAGGCGTGTGCTATGCCAGTATGCATACCCAATCCCCCCCCCACAGAGCTCTCTCCCCCCCCACAGAAGAGTTGACTCACAGTGGCAGGTCAGGCTCAAGTTGATAGACGCTGCAGGCTTGAGTGGCTGTGGATAACCCACCTTGCCCCCTCTTCTGTCTGTATATGCAGAGCTGGGAGAGCAGGAAGGGTTTTGTGTGTGCTGACTCCCGATGTTAGACTGCCGGCTGCCATCCACAGTGTAATCTACCTTCCTGTGGCGGGTGCTGGTACATGGAGAGTGTTCCAGCGCCCAGCACCTGCTCACACTCTGTGATCACTCGGGTGATTAGGGTGTGCGTGCCTGGGCACAACTGTGCACACACCTATGGTGGACACCTTGCGATCCCTGATTCCAGGGGGGGGCACTTGCCCCCCCTTGTCCCTACCTGCGGACGCCCATGCCGCCGATGCATTGTCGCAACAGTTTTCCTCTGCTTCCAAGATAGAGTCGGTTCCTGTTCCTGTGATACCTCCTGGTCGTTTTCTGGCTACGATTCATACAGTCTCACTTTGCTTTTGGGTGAGAAGATCCTTGCTGCTCAGATCCATGCTCCTCTGGAGAAACCTTGTGACCGCTGCTTTGTCCGTACTGCTGTGCTCCAAACTTACCATTCTTCTAAGGCTGCTGGTCACCCAGGGAAGAATCAACTCATTTGGGCTATTTCCCAACAGTTCTGGTGGCCTAGCCTCTGTGCTGATGTAGCCGCCTTTGTAGCAGCCTGTTCTGTGTGTGCTCAAAACAAAACACCACAACATCTTCCAGTGGGTCTTCTACAACCCATACCCAGTGGAGAGCGTCCTTTGACCCACCTGTCAATGGATTTTATTGTGGAGTTACCTAACTCTCAGGGTAACAAAGTTATCCTTATGGTGGTTGCCCACGTCCAAGGAACTGGCATCCATTTTTACTCCGGAGATCTTTCGCTTACATGGGCTTCCCAAGGTGATCGTCTCGGACGGGGTAGCCAGTTTGTGTCCAGGATTTGCCGATCCTTTTGCGCACAGTTGGGAATTCAGCTTTCCTTCTCTTCTGTGTATCACCCACAGTCCAATGGGGCTGCAGAATGAGCCAACCAGTCCTTGGAACAGTTTTTACATTGTTATATTTCTGACCACCATAACAACTGGTCTGACCTGTTACCTTGGGCAGTTTGCTCACAATAGCACCATCAATACTGCTTCCCGATTGTCTCAGTTTATGGCGAATTATGGCTTCCAACCAGCCATGTTGCCTGACTCATTTGTTCCTCAGAGAATTCCTGCATTGGAGGAGCATCTCAGTGGTCTTCGTTCCACATGAGTACAGGTCCAGGAGTCCCTGCACCAATCATAGTTACAGACACCATGTTGCCCACAGACACCTAACTGCACCTTCCTACCAAGTTGGAGAGAGGGCCTGGCTGTCTTCTCGCAACCTCTGACTCCATGTTCCCTCACTGAAGCTGGCACCATGGTTTATTGGGCATTACTGTATTCTTCGCAAGATCAATCCAGTGGCTTACGCCTTATAATATGTGAATTTCTAATGTATTCCATGTCTCCTTGTTAAAGCCTTTGGTATGCAACCACTTCACCACCTCGGTACCACGTCCTCATCCTGTTCAGGTTGAGAACCAAGACGAGTATGAAATACAATCTATCATTGACTCCCGTAGGTTCCGTGGGCGCATACAGTACCTGGTTCATTGGAAAGGCTACAGCCCAGAGCAGCGCTCTTGGGTCTCATCCTCGGACGTACATACTCCTGTCCTGGTGGCCCCCCCGAGGGAGGGGGTCATTAAGGAGGGGGTACTGTCAGGGCTGGGCTTAGCTCTCCCTTCTTAGAGCTAGCTGTTCAGCTGAGGGTTAATTGCCAGTTTTAGCTTCCACTTTGTCTCACTTGATGACCATATCCTGCCTCGTTTAGCCAGCTCTGCTGCTATATAAATTGCCTGGATCAGATCACAGATGCCTTCATCTTGGTCAACATCTCTGGAGAAATCTCTGCTGTGTGAAAGACTTTGCCTGTTTGACGTTCCCTTCTGGTTCTTGGATTCAAGACCCTGCTCGGCTGACCCTCCTCCTGGCTCCTGACCCTGCATGCCGTTTGTTTGACCTCGCTGGTCTCTGGACTCCTGTTTCACTGGCTTGCTATGACTATCCACTCTGGTTACCGAATCCTGGTTATGTTTTGACCACGTTTACTCTGTTTATTACATTTTACCTTTTTATTAAAAAGTGTGATTTTAATGCACCTTTGTCTTGGTCTGATTCATGGTTCCCGACAATATCCACATTTGGAGTGTAGGAGGAAACTGGAGTAACCTGGGGAAGCCCACACAAACTCCATGCAGATAGTGCCTTGTTTGGGATTTGAACCGAAGGCTCCAGTGCTTCGATCAATGCAGGGACAAGTTCGTACAGCATCCAGGGTAAGGATGCGGAACTGCACCCCATTCCCCCACTGCTAATGCATGCCATAGAAGGGGTGTACCAGCTGTGCTCATTCTCTAGCCCCTAGCTTTGGCTGCCTATGGTTGGCATGAGGTATGCACTGCACATGTGTGGCTACCCATGGTTGGCATGGAGTGTGCACTAGATATGCAAGGCTGCTCATGGTTGTCATGGACTGTGCACTGGACATGCAAGGCTGCTCATGGTTGGCATGGAGTGTGCACTAGACATGCAAGGCTGTCCATGGCTGGCATGGAATGTGCATTAGATATGCAAGGCTGCCCATGGTTGGCTTAAAGTGTGCACTAGACATGCAAGGCTGCTCATGGTTGGAATGGAGTGTGCACTAGACGTGCAAGGCTGCCCATGGCTGGCATGGAGTGTGCACTAGACATGCAAGGCTGCCCATGGTTGCCACGGAGTGTACAATAGACATGCAAGGCTGCCCATGACCGGCATGGACTATGCACTTGACATGCAAGACTGTTAATGGTTGGCATGCAAGACTGCTCATGGTTGGCATGGAGTGTGCTCTAAACATGCTGGGCTGCCCATGCTTGGCATGGAGTGTGCACTAGACATGCAAGGCTGCCCATGGTTGGCATGAAGTGTGCACTAGACATGCAAGACTGCCCATGGTTGGCATAGAATGTACACTAGACATGCAAGGCTGCCCATGGATGGCACAAAGTGTTCACTAGACATGCAAGGCTGCCCAAGCTTGGCATGGAGTATGCACTTAACATGCATGGCTGCTCATGGTTGGCATGGAGTATATACTAGACATGCAAGGCTGCCCATGGTTGGCATGAAGTGTGCACTAGGCATGCAAGGCTGCCCATGGTTGACATGGAGTGTGTGCATGCGTGCAGCAAAGGGGTGCTCCCGGGGCAGCTTCTCCTCCTGCCCACCCCTTGCCCCAGGTTCAAGGCAGAAGTACTACCCACTAAGACATTATTTTACCTCTACCTTTTTCTACCTAGCTCGGCTATTCAGAATGCTTCAAACAAAAAAAGTCTCCTAAAACACAAGGTATCATCGAGTACGGCACCGTCCTCTCTCCCATTATGTGTTATTGGTTCTGCAATTTGTACCTTTTAGGATGACAGAATATAAAAAGAGGGGAAAAAAAAACAGACAGCATCATTCACACCCCCGCTAAACGGACCAAAAAAAAACCCTTCAGCTTTGCATTCATCATGTGAAACACAGCAGCTCGGAGTTGGACAATACGCGGTACATCTAGACCTTGCACAGAGTGAATGCCTATTGTTTCTCAAGCTTGCGTTGTTTTTGTCACAGCCGGCTACAGGTCGCCGCATGCAAATGTGTAATAAAACCGCTTTATGGAATAGGCTGTTCTTCCTAGCGGCGCATTGGCTGCCCTTTCGCCCCGATGGAAGCTGTGTAAAAGCTGCGTTGAAGAGTGCATTGATATCATCAGCCCTCCCCCCCCCCACCCTTCGGCCCTCCGGAAAATGGAATAAAGACGCCAATGATGTCTTACCTTTAGTGCACAGCGCTCCGCAGCCCATTGTGTGCAGGATGAGGTTCGGGCATCTTTTTTTTTCTGCGAGCGCGATACGCTTCCTTCTGATTTTTATTTTTATTTTTTCAAATAAACTCTGTGAAGGCCACTTCGAAAAAACGCCCGGGTCCCTGGCTGCGCTGCTGCTGCTGCTACGGCTGCAAGGTCTGCGAGGCTGGATGGAATAATTTAATATGGAGCCACAGGAGATTTGCGGGCAATGTGTAACATGATGTAACATGGCCTTCTCCGCCACGCCGGAGACGATATATACTGATCTCTCTTCTTTTGTAGGTCACATTCCTGCCGGCGCAGCAAGCTGCGAGCATCGGAAGCATGTCCGGAATACAGATCGACCTGCACTGACCGACGTGCCGACATGAAATATTATTCATATGGCACGAGCGGAACGCAACAGGCTAAGTCCACCTTGTGCAAAAAATTAATTAAAAAATAATGATTGCATCCATATTGCAAAAAGCGAAAATGTGCATTTATTATTTTTTTGCATGGGAGGTGCAATGCAAGTGGCTCCTGACGTCACCACGCTTGGCGCACCATTGAGCGCGACGCGTTGACGATGTCATTCCAAATGTCATTTTCAATATATTGAAATTTGCAGCTTTCATTAACCCCTTCCCACCCACCCCCGGGTCCCTTTAAAAAGTTCTGAATGTCTGGGGTGGCGGGAAGGATCGGCGATCACGTGACCACCGTGATTGGCTGTCACAGCGGTTACATGATTGCGAGCTGGTCCCAATCATTAGTCTGGTCCAGGAGCTGTCTTTAACCACTTCCTCACCGCGCGCAGTATATTTACTGCGGCAGTGTGGTGCTGTCTTGCGAATCGCCGTAAATAGACGGCGATTTACAGACAGGCAGCTTGGGGGCGCGCGCACGCTCGTGCCCGCCGCACTCTGGAGGAGTGTGCCTGCGGCTTGGGCGGACCCAATGTCCGCCGGCGAGCCGCAATGAGCTGCCAGAGGGAAAGAACGGGGAACCGCCGAAGTAAACACATCCCTGTCACCGGGATCAGTTAGATCTCTGGGGCCCCTGGCAGCCCCGCCCCCTCACAGTTAGAACACGCCTAGGGAACACAGTTACCCCCTTCCCTGCCATTGACATTTACACAGTAATCAGTGGATATTTAAATTTCTGATCGCTGTATAAATGTCATTGGTCCCAAAAAGTGTCAAAAATGTCCGGCATATCCGCCCCGATATCCCAGTCTCGATAAAAATTGCAGATCGCCGCCATTACTAAAAAAAAAAAAGAAAAAACGCCAGAAATTAATTCTCATGGTTTGTAAACGCGGTAACTTTTGCGCAAACCAATCAATAAACGCCAATTGCGATTTTTTTTTTACCAAAAATATGAAGAATATAAATCGGCCAAAACTGATGAATAAATTTGTTTTTTTTTAATATTTTTTTTGTATTTTAGCAAAAAGCAAGAAATATTGTTTTTTTTTCAAAATTGTCGCTCTTTTTTTGTTTATAGCGGTGATCAGAAATGACGTAGAGGTGACCAAATACCAACAATAGAAAGCTCTATTTGTGGGGAAAAAAGGACCCAAATTTCGTTTGGGTACAACGTCGCACGACCTTGCAATTGTCAGCTAAAGAGACGCAGTGCCAAATCGCAAAAAGTGCTCTGGTCCTACAGTGGGAAATCCTTCCGGGGCTGAAGTGGTTAAGGCCTCATGCACACAGGACCTTTAAAAAAATGTCCTAAAAAGTCAGTAGCTTTTAGTGACTTTTTTCAGCTTTTTGCACGTTTTTCAGCGCTAGCTGTAAGCCGCATTTCTCATGCCTCTATTCAAAATCAGTGGTTCCCTATGGCCCATTGATATGAATAGAAGTCACACCAGAAATCGGATCATGATGATCCGAGATGCGGCACTACGTGTGTGCAGAGGATCTTGAAGGGGAACCTTGCAAAAAATTTTTAAAACATTTGCGTGGGGTTCCCCCCAAGAGCATGCCGGACCCTTTGATCTGATGTGGGTTTTAAAGGGAACCCCATTGCCAAAAAAAAAAAAATGGTGTGGGGTCCCCCCAAGATCCATACCAGACCCTTATCCAAGCACGCAGCCTGGCAGGCCAGGAAAGGGGGTGGGGATGAACGAGCGCCCCCCCCTCCTCCTGGACCATACTAGGCCGCATGCCCACAACATGGGGAGTATGGGTGCTGTGGGGCAGGGGGGCCACTGCGCCCCCCCCACTCCAAACCACCTTGTCCCCATGTTGATGAGGGCAAGGGCCTCTTTCCGACAACCCTTGCCGGTGGTCTGGAAGCCCCCTTTAAAAAGAGATCCCACGCCATATTTTTTTTGGCGTTGGGGGGGTGACCCCAATTTTTTGCGGGGTTCCCCTTCAAGATCCTCTGCACACAAGTCGCGCTGCAAGTGGGATCATCATGATCCGATTTCTGGTGTGACTTCTATTCAAATCAATTGGGCCATAGGGAACCATTGATTTTGAATAGAGATAGAAACTCCTGACAAGGCTTAACGCGGCGTAAACAACGTTAAGCAACATTATTGCCCGATTTTCAGCATTTGAGCATTTTTATAGTTCAAAAAGGTCTCTCAGAAGCCACTGGTCTTGCGTGTTTTTTACAGGTCGTCCCAGCCAAAAACAGTTGGTAACAGCCTATGTGTGGATGAACGCATAGGATAACATGATGGGGAGTTTATTGACTGGACAAAAAATTGTCTGCAGCTAAAAACAGCAGCTGTAAAAATGTCCAAAAACGCCCTGTGTGCATGAGGCCGGTCGGTCTCTGCCCTCAGTGCAGAAACATCACCCACCCAGCGGCACAAACATGCAGCGGCAAAGGGTGGGCTTTAACGCATGTGTTACGTGGGTGGCAACAATGATTCTGCAATGAAGGTCCTTTTTCCTTTTTAAAAGGTGACAACGCTTTGTCTCTCTCACCCAACTGTGCTCTTGCATTGTCACCAACATTTAAGGGGGCACTCATCACTGATAACCAACCGTTATTAGGCACTCACAAGTGATCATCAGCCGTTATGAGGCACTTACCATCGATCACCAACATTTAAGGAGGGCACTCACCACTGATCACCATAATTTAAGGGGGCACTCACCACTGATCACCAACATTTAATGGGCACTCACCAATGATCACCGTCATTTAAGAGGACACTCACCATTGATCACCAACCATTATGAGGCCCTCATCACTGATTATCAGCCATTATAAGTTCTCACCACTGATCACCAGCATTTATGGGACACTCACCACTAATCATCAGCCGTTATGAGACACTTACCATCGATCACCAACATTTAAGGAGGGCACTCATCACTGATCACCAACATTTAAGGGGGCATTCGGCACTGATCCCCAACAGTTATGAGGAACTCATCAATGATTATCAGCCAATATGAGCGCTTACCATGGATCACCAACATTTAAGGAGGGCACTCACCACTGATCTCCAGAATTTAAAAGAGCCCTAACCACTGATCACCAAGATTTAAGGGGGCACTCATCACCGATCAACCAAATGTTATGAGGCTCTCACCACTGATCACCAACATTTAAGGAGGCACTCACCACTGATCACCAACATTTATGGGGCACTCACCAGTAATCAACAGGCTTTATGAGGCACTGACCACTGATCGCCAACTGTTCTGAGGCACTCACCACTGATCACCAATATTTATGGGGCACTGACCACTGATCACCAACATTTATAGGGCACTGATCACCAACATCTAAAAGAGCACTCACCACCGATCAGCAACTATTTAAGAGGCGCTAACCACCGATCAGCAACTATTTAAGAGGCGCTAACCACTGATCAGCAACCGTTATGGGGCACACACCATTGACCACCAACATTTCAACAGTTCAGCACTGACCATCACTATAGGGGGCTCTAACCTCTGGCCACTGAAATCTGCAAGTTGTCCTGTCCTGGGAACAGTGTTGCATGTCCAAGTAATTGTCAGTCAAACTAGCATTGAAAACGGAAAAATTGGCTGGTAATGAATTACCAGAGAAAGAGAGTTGAGATTTTTGGGGTAAAATTAACCACTTCAGTGCAAGCCTTTATGCATCCTATAAAGCAGGGGTAGGCAACCTCGGCCCTCCAGCTGTGGTGAAACTACAAGTCCCATTAAGCATTGCAAGACCCTGACAATCACAGGCATGAATCCTAGAGGCAGAGGCATGATGGGATTTGTAGTTTCGCCACAGCTGGAGTGCCAAGGTTGCCTATCCCTGCTATGTACTAAAGTGGTTATTTTAACCCAAAAATCGCAACGCTCAGAAACTCTGCTCCAGCCTGCCCCCCTCATATCCATATTGCACCCCGCTATTTCACAATATATTTCTAATAAACTTCTAAAACGTTTACAATGTATCCATGACTATCATTTAAAACGCCTTTACACCAAGTTATAAGAAATAAAATCCTGTCATTTGGTGTGACGCTTCATATCCAGTAAAACCCATGGCAGGGGATAGAAGACGAGCAGCGGAGAGTCTGAAACATAATAAAATCCTTTCAGAGGCATCTCAAAGAGGAACTAAACATTATTCTGTATATCGCATTATCTCCAGAAACAAACGGCGTAAAGAATCTGCACAAAGCATGCTTAAAAGGTTTTAGTCCAGAAAAGAGAAAATGTGATTACAGGCTGTAATCTCCATCATTGTCATCGGTAATTATATTATGGGATCCGAAAACAAACCAGATACGCGCTCCGCCAATACCGCACTGTTTGATGTCGGCTGCAGCTGGAAAGTGCGCGACTGCTACAAATGATGAAGACGGCCATTCGAAGGCAAACCTATATGGGGGGGGAGAGAGGAAACATTCATGGAGTCCTATGGTGGTAATAAGAGAGACAACCTCAGCCTGGGCTCCCGCTAGCCCGTGCCTTCAACGCGTTTCGCTCAGCCTATATGGGGGGGGGGGGTGTGTGGGTTCCTGGGCCTTTCAGTTTTCTGTTGGGAGCCTCAGGGTTGTGCACCATGGGAGAGATGAGAGTGTGGATTGGGGAGTTTCAGTATCTCCCCCTTAGAGGTAACGACAACAGCGGCGGCTGGTGCTCGATAATTTGGGGGGGCGCAAACCAATGTCTCCCCCCCGGCTGGACAAGTTTTTTTTATCATCCATTCATCTCTTTTATATATATGACCAAGATATTTTGATCTTTGATTTTTGTATTAACCACTTCAATACTGGGCACTTAAACCCCCTTCCTTCCCTGAGCAATTTTCAGCTTTCAGCGCTGTTGCAGTTTGAATGACAATTGCGCGGTCATGCGACACTGCGCCCAAATGAAATTTTTATCTTTTTTTTCACACAAATAGAGCTTTCTTTTGGTGGTATTTAACCCCTTCCTTACCGGGCACTTAAACCCCCCTCCTGCCCAGACCAATTTTTGGCTTTCAGCGCTGTCGCATTTTGAATGACAATTGCGCGGTCGTGCGACGTTGTACCCAAATAAAATTTGCGTCCTTTTTTCCCCATAAATAGAGCTTTCTTTTGGTGGTATTTGATCACCTCTGCGTCATTTCTGATCGCCGCTATAAACAAAAAATGAGCGACAATTTTGCAAAAAAGAACAATATTTTTTACTTTTTGCTAAAGTACAAATCCATTAAAAAAGTTATTCATCGGTTTTGGCCGATATATATTCTTCTACATATTTTCGGTAAAAAAAAAAAATCGCAATCGGCGTATATTGATTGGTTTGCGCAAAAGTTATCGCATCTACAAACTGGGAATTGATTTCTGGCGTTTTTATTATTATTTTTTTTTTTACTAGTAATGGCGGCGATCTGCGATTTTTATTGGGACTGCGATATTGGGGCGGACATGTCGGACATTTTTTACAAATTTTTGGGACCAATGACATTTATACAGCGATCAGAAATTTAAATGTCCACTGATTACTGTGTAAATGACATTTTTTACAGGCTGTACAGGCGGGGTTATAGCGTCAGGGTTATTTTTAGCGTCTAGCGGCG
>BLSH010374019.1:1922627-1933266 GCA_018402905.1 Glandirana rugosa | reverse complement strand
ACTGACCCCCTTCAGCACAGAATGACCCCCCCAGCAAAGACCCTTCAGCACAGACTGTCCCAACTCAGTATAGACCGACTCCCCCCTGCACAGACCAACCTTCCCAGCACAGACCCCTCAGCACAGACTGTCCCCACCCAGCCATATCCAGTGCTGGGACAAGATCATCCAGTGCCCAGGGCAAAGATGGAAAATTGTGCCCCCTCCCCCTTCATTATGTGCAAATTTATGAGGAGGAGGGGAGAGAGAGAGCACAGCCCGCACCTCCTCTGGCACTCTCCTTGCTGCTTCCAGTGCTGGGCTGACAGAAGTAGTGATGCCGCTGTCACTACTCCTGTCAGCCTTATAGTAGCAGGAAATCCCTACAATGCACGCTGCTCCCTTCTGCCCACCCCTTGTCCCAGCCCTGGGCATATCCCTCATACCATAATCCCCTTAGTACAGATGGACCCCCAGCACAAACCCCTCAGTGCAGACTTTGCCCTGCCAGCACAGACCGACCCCCTCCCCACCCAGCACAGACTGACTCCCCCAGCATAGAACCCTTAATGCAGACTGACCCCTCAGCACAGACCCAAGTAAATAGGGCTGCGTCACAACTGCCCTGCAACCACATACGGTCCATGCGGGTGCAGCGTAGTGGTTCGCAATTTTGAGGGTTAAAGAAGATGATTAGGAGGTAACATATCACTTCCTCGTCGCCTGTCAAATGCTCTCTGAAAAGCGATCCACCGCAAATCACACATGTGAAGAGGCCCTAACAGGGGAATTCCCCTAATTTTGTAGAGACTTTGCTCTTACTTTCTGTTGCATCCCCATGTAAAGAAATCTCCCCAACAGGATAACAAATGAATTGAAGGCTTTTCACCCTTCTCTACTCTATCCAATGTGGAGAAAACGGTTTTGGTGCAAATAGAGTGGAGGAAATAATGATTTCACCCCCTGCAGATTGTGTAACTTTGCCCACTTACAAAGAAATGAAGGGTCTATAATTTTTATCATAGGTGTATTTTAAACGATGACTAACGTCCGAAACGCGTAGGCAGCTTTACAGCTCTGTGCATGCATTTAATAAAGGAATAGCATTTTGGATGTCATCCCGAGTGCCGACCATCCCTTTCCTTACTCTGGAACATTGGAGGTGTCAGCAGCCTCAAGGTCTGAGCACCGGGCGGAGTGTTTATGTAGGAAGGTTGCAACACCTCTTTTCCCTGTATTTTAAATCAGTGCTTCTCAACTCCAGCCCTCAAGGCCCACCAACAGGTCATGTTTTCAGGATTTCCCTCAGGCTGTGGTAATTACTAAGGCAGTGAAACTGATCAAATCACCTATGCAAAATAATGGAAAGCCTGAAAACATGACCTGTTGGTGGGCCTTGAGGACTGGAGTTGAGGAACACCGTTTTAAATGATAGAGACAGAATATCAACCAAAAATCCAAATACAAATGTTATAAATTTGAGTTGCAGTTCAGTGAGTAAAATAAGTATTTGGTCCCCCTACCAACCAACAATAATTTTGGCTCCCACAGACTGTCTATAGGAGGTGCTCATGTGGTAAACAGATTAGTCCTGTCAATGTAAGAAGGAGCTCCTAACATCAACTCGTTATTTGTATAAAAGACACCGGTCCACAGAATCTTTCTTCCATTCAAACCTCCCCATCATGGGCAACACCAAAGAGCTGTCAAAGGACGTCAGGGAGAAGATTGTAGACCTGCACAAGGATGGAATGGGCTACAAGACCATCAGCAAGAAGCTTGGTGAGAAGGAGACAACTGTTGGAGAGATTATTCGCAAATAGAAGAAATACAAAATAACCATCAATCGCCCTCAGTCTGGAGCTCCATTCAAGATTTCACCTCATGGGGTGAGGATGGTCATGAGAGAAGTGAGAGGTCAGCCCAGAACTACACGGGAGGAACTTGTTGGGTAGTTGGGGCCACAGTCACCAAACCATTGGTAACACAATAGGCCTCCATGAATTGAAATCCTGCAGCACCTGCAAGGTCCCCTCCTCAAGAAGACACATCTACAGCCCATCTGAAGTTTGCCAATGAACATCTAAATGATTCATAGAGGGATTAGGAGAAAATGCTGTGGTCAGATGAGACCAAAATGGAGCTCTTTGG
Source organism: Glandirana rugosa (assembly GCA_018402905.1). NCBI lineage: Eukaryota > Metazoa > Chordata > Amphibia > Anura > Ranidae > Glandirana > Glandirana rugosa. The sequence continues at coordinate 1,931,136 of BLSH010374019.1, read as the reverse complement.
CATCAACTCGATTCGCTGTGTTTGGGGGAAGAAAAATGCTGACTATGACCCTAAGAACGCCATCCCTACAGTCCAGCATGGAGGTGGAAAGATTACGCTTTGGGGCTGTTTCTCTGCTAAAGGTAGAGGCCGACTTTGCCACATTGAAGGACCAATGGACGGGGTCATGTATTGTAAAATCTTCCCTTAGCCAGAACACTGTAGATGAGTCTTGGATGGGTTATCCAGTATGACAACGACCCAAAAACATACCTCCAAGGCAACAAAGGAGTGGCTCAAGAAGAAGCACATTAAGGTCATGAAGTGGCCTAGCCAGTCTCCAGACCTTAATCCAGGCCTCGACAAACCCCAGGCGCCAGGTCGCCATGGCGACCAGAAATCGCGTCCTGGCGAGCGTCAGCCGTTCCTTCTCTCCCTATGTTAAAACAGCTGTCAGATTCAGCGAGAGCCTTCTCTGCTTAATCGAACAGCTGTTAAACTTGGCCGGCTGCCCGGCTTCCCGGGATATTTGTTTCTACTTAGAATGAAGAAAAGTAACAAACAATGTATCTTCTTCTAGTTGTTGAGAGTTACAAGAATAAAGGAACAACAATGTATCTTCTTCTTTCAAAGCAATGATCTCCGGGCTATCAGGAAAGTTTAACCATTTATAGACTAAATCCTCTCTCACATTAGTGGTTTACAATTAAATATCCAGTGTTTTCTGCTAGAAAATGACTTGGAACCCCCAAACATTATATATTATTTTTTAGCAGAGACCCTAGAGAATAAAATGGCGGTTGCTGCAATATTTTATGTCACATGGTATTTGCGCAGCGGTCTTTCAAGCGCAATTTTTTGGAAAAAAATACACTTTTAATGAATAAAAAAAAAACTAAACAGTAAAGTTAGCCCATTATTTTTTTGTATAATATGAAAGATGATGTCACACCGCGAGAAACGTGACCTTTATTCTAAGCAACAAAATTGTGATAAAGCCCTGTGTACCATCAACAATTACCACTCTATGTGCAGCTGGGCTCCAGTATTTCATGGTGACCGGAAACCCACCAGAGCAATGAAAAGTCACTGTGGGGGACAGACATGTAGGCAGGAAGTGGCTGCAAAGAGGCAGCAGAAGATCAGCAGCGCTGGAATACTTTTCACCTTTTTTTTGTATTTTATTTACAATGTCACTAAGGCTTTGTTTAGATGTGCAAGTTGGGTGGTAATAATGTGCAGTAGAGTCATGTTTTTGCCACCTTTAAGCTCCATTAGGCAGGAGATGAGGGCGTTTTACATGCCGCAGTCACGATGCAATCGGCATAATAAGGAGTTTCCCCATAACAGATTTTTTAGTGTCACTCTTTCTGGCCAGCCTATAACCCTGATGTAATGGTGGAGTTATTGACTGGCTGCTCTGCTGTGAGTAAGTTAGGGTTAGGGGCGCAAATTACTTGTCTTACCCCTGGCGCTGACAACCCCACACTACGCTATAAAAAACTGGCTCCTAACTTTTTCAGCCGGCTCCTAGATTCAAGGCAAATTTGTCAAGCCCTGCCTTAATCCCATAGACAATTTATGGAGGGAGCTGGAACTGAGTTGCCAAACAACAGCTTAAGAATTTAGAGAAGATTTGAAGAATCCCTCCTGAGATGTCTGCAAACCTGGTGACCAACTACAAGAAACGTCTGACCTCTGTGATTGCCAACAAGGGTTCCTCCACCAACTACTAAGTCAAGTTTTGCTTGGGGGTCAAATACTTATTTTACTCAATTTATAACATTTGTATCATGTGTGTTATTTCTGGATTTTTGGTTGATATTCTGTCTCTATCATATAAAATACACCTATGATAAAAATGATAGACCCTTCATTTCTTTGTAAGTGGGGCAAACCTACAAAATCTGCAGGGGGTCAAATCATTATTTTCCCCACTGTCCACTTTAAAGTCTATCGGCAGCTTTTCGGCTGTCATGACGCGCGGTGTAGAATATCCACGCGGATCATCGGTCAGCCAGTCCTGGGACGGCGTGTGACCGAAGAACGAGGCTTGTTCGAAAAAAGTGCTGACTGGGGAAGGTTGTAACAAATGGAAAACCTTTCTTCTCCTGGACTCAGCCGGCAGGGTTTCGGATTTTTTTTTTTGGACAAGTCGTTTTCCAGCTGCCTTCCTGGCATTCAGCACAGCATCCCATTGTATGGAGGTCAGAAGGTGCACACAGGACCTGGAAAGAACCTTATTCCCTGCCCTGGGCTCCCCATAGAGAAACAATGATCCCTGTGCAGGTTTATAGGTAGGCAATGCCATCCAAACAATCAATGAGGGCTTTAATGCTACACTATGAGTCCCTCCTCTGTTTCCCCTTCTCATTGAGTGCACTGCTGGACCGTTTTGACTGCATGGTCTTTCCATCTTGGAACCCTTGCTCTTGGCATCCATCCATCCATGGATTTGCACAGAGCAGCCCCGATCCTCTTCTTCTGGGGTGCCCCGCTGGCACTCCCGGCCCCTCCTCTTCATCGGGTGCCCCCACATAAAGCTGCTTTCCATGGGGACACAGGGCTGTCTTAATGCATGGGCAACCCTGGGCATTGCCCAGGGGCCCCAGGTACATGGGGGGCCCCATGATAATCTCTCATTACATCATACTTAGCAACTGTCCCGGACAGTCATGCTTTTTATTAAGCTGTCCCAGGATGTCCGTGTCCCGGGCAGCACCCCAGAACCTGTATTGTGCCCTCCCAAACCCCCCTGTACTGTGCCCTTCTCCCCCCCCCCCCCATTTGTGTTGATTAGACTTTGATATATGGCAAGTTTTAAAATTGATTTTATTGAAAGTAGTAATTAATATAAGTTTAAGCCCATCAACGATTTATACTTAAATTCTTAAGGCAGGTGCATAAATTGGGGCAGGCTGGTAGGGGCCCCAGTGCATTACTTTGCCCAGGGGCCCATGGTTGTATTAAGACGGCCCTGTGGGGACACCCATGTGGGCTCGCTCCCGAGTCACGATGCATGCGTCTATTGACATAGACAGTGGGACTCGGCCCCGCCCCCAGCTCCAATGTCAAAGCTTTTGATTGATAGCAGCGGGAGCCAATGGCTATCAATTTGGCTGGAGCCGCTGTGCTTGTGCGCATCGCTGGATCGGGCTCAAGTAAGAAACAGGGGCCCACATATACTTGGACACATGCACAATTTTAGTTTTTTTTTCAGATATTTACCAAAACATATTCAAGCTATAGTTATATAATGGATATGGGTTGAAAGTGCACACTCTCAGGTTTAATTTTGGGGTATGTACATCCAAATCGGGGGAAGGGTTTAGGATTTACAGCTCTTAAGAATAGGCACCCCCATCCCCTTTTTTTCAAGGGGTCAAAAGTAATTGGACAATTGAATCAAAAGCTGTTACGTGGCCTTCGTTATTTCTTCATCAATTAAGCAGGTAGAAGGTCTGGAGTTGACTCTGTGTGTGGTATTTGCATTTGGAATCTATTGCCTTGAACCTACATCATGCGTTCAAAGGAGCTGTCCATGCAAGTGATACAGGCCATTGTAGGCTTCAAAAATAAAACAAATCCATCAGAGAGATAGCAGCAACATTAGGAGTGGCCAAAACAACAGTTTGGTACATTCTGCGGAAAGAAGAACGCACTGGTGAGATCAGCAACATAAAGAGGCCTGGACGAGACAAGACAACATTGGTGGATGATTGCAGAATCCTCTCTATGGAAAAACCCATTCACAACATCCAGACAAGTGAAGGACACTCTCCAGGCGGTGGGCGTATCATTGTCAAAGTCTACAACCAAGAGAAGACTTCACAAGAGCAAATACAGAGGGTTCACCACAAGGTGCAAACCATTCATAAGCCTGAAGAATAGAAAAGCCAGATTAGACTTTGCCAAAAAAACATCTAAAAAGAGCAGTTCTGGAAAAGCATTCTTTGGACGAAACTAAGATCAATCTGTACCAGAATTTTATTTATTTATTTCAGGTACTTATATAGCGCCGTCAATTTACGCAGCGCTTTACATATACATTGTACATTCACATCAGTCACTACCCTCAAGGAGCTTACAATCTAAGGTCCCTAACTCACATTCATACATATACTAGGGCCAATTTAGACAGGATCTAATTTACCTACCAGCATGTCTTTGGAATGTGGGAGGAAACCGGAGTACCCGGGGGAACCCCACGCAGGCACAGGGAGAACATGCAAACTCCAGGCAGGTAGTGTCGTGGTTGGGATTCGAACCAGCGACCCTTTTGCTGCTAGGAGAAAGTGCTATCCACTACACCACTGTGCTGCCCATAGAATGACGGGAAGAAAAAAAAGTGTGGAGAAGGCTTGGAACAGCTCATGATCCAAAGCACAGAACGTCATCTGTGTTCACATGGTGGAGCTTGCAGTGTGATGGCATGGGCATGCCTGGCTTCCAGTGGCACTGGGTCATTGGTGTTTATTGATGATGGGACAGAAGACAGAAGGATGGATTTTGCAGTGTTTAGAGATATACTCTCAGCCCAGATTCAGCCAATGATTGGGCAGTGCTTCACAGTACAGATGGACAACAATCCAAAACACACTGCAAGTGCAACCCAGGAGCTTTTGAAGGAAAAGAAGTGAAATATTCTGCAATGGCCGAGTCAATCACCTGATCTCAACCCAATTGGGGCGGCACAGTGGTGTAGTGAATAGCACTCTTGCCTAGCAGCAAAAGGGTCGCTGGTTCAATTCCCAACCACGACACTACCTGCCTGGAGTTTGCATGTTCTCCCTGTGCCTGCGTGGGCTTCCTCTGGGTACTCCGGTTTCCTCCCACACTCCAAAGACATGCTGGTAGGTTAATTAGATCCTGTCTAAATTGTCCCCAGTATATGTATGAATGTGAGTTAGGGACCTTAGATTGTAAGCTACTTGGGACTGATGTGAATGTACAATGTAAAGCACTGCGTAAATTGACGGCGCTATATAAGTACCTGAAATAAATAAATAAATTGAGCATTTCACTTGCTGAAGGCAAAACTAAAGGCGGAAAAACCCACAAACAAAGAACAACTGAAGACAGCTGAGAGCCTGGCAAAGCATCAGAAAAGAAGGAAACCCAGTCCTTGGTGATGCCCATGGGTTCCAGACTTCAGGCAGTCATTGCCAGCAAAGGATTCTCAACAAAATAATAAAAATGAACATTTTATTTGTGATTTTATTCATTTGTCCAATTACATCTGAGCCCCTGAAAATGGGGGGGGGCTGTGTATAAAAATGGTTGCAGTTCCTAAAATGTGTAAATGATATTTATGTTCAACCCCTTAAATTAAAACTGAAAGTCTGCACTTCAGATTGGATCGTTTCCTTTTAATTTTATTCTGGTGGCATACAGAGCCAAAAGTATGAAAATTGTGCCCGTCTCCAAATATATACGGACCTAACTGTATAAACTGCTAAATACCTTTTCTCATCAGCAGTATAAAGCAGTCTTGTGACTTCTATCAGTGTCTGGTTAAAGCTTGTAGGAGGAGTTTTCATTCTCCTCTGACTGTCCTATAAAGCTGCAGGACCCCTGAACCTCTGTCTGGACAGTGCTGATTGGCCCTGTTCTGATCACATGCACCCTCCCAAGAAAAACTGCACACCAAACTGAGCATGTGAGTGACTCCAAAGGCTCTGCACTATCAGGAGATGGTTTGGGGACAGTGGAAGAAGGGGAGGATCAGATACACAATGCGGATGGATTAACCCCTTAGGTTCCACAGTGAGTATAACAAGCATGCTTTGCTGCATACACAGACTGATTTTACTGTTGTGGGTTTAGTAACACTTTAACCACTTAGCCTCTTTTTGAGATTTGGTGTTTACAAGTTTTTTTTTGCTAGAAAATTACTTAGAACCCCCAAACATTATATATTTTTTTCAGACACCCCAGAGAATAAAATGGCGGTCGTTGCAATACTTTATGTTACACCGTATTTGTGCAGCGGTCTTACAAGCGCAATTTTTGGGGAAAAAATACACTTTTTTAAATTAAAAGTTAGCCCAATTTTTTTCCATATTGTGAAAGATGATGTTATGCAGAGTAAACTGATACCCAACATGTCACGCTTCAAAATTGCGCCCGCTTGTAGAATGGCGACAAACTGGCACTTAAAAATCTCCATCGGTGACGTTTAAAAATTTCTACAGGTTAGCAGTTTTGAGTCACAGAGGAGATCTAGTGCTAGAATTATTTATGTCGCTCTAACGATTGCGGCGATACCTCACATGTGTGCTTTGAACACCATTTTCCTATGCAGGGGCGACTTACGTATGCATTCGCTTCTACAAGCTTGGCGGAATTCTCATTTATTTTACTTTTTATTTTTACACTGTCCTTTTAAAAAAAAAAAATCTTGGGTCACTTTTATTCCTATTACAAGAAATGAAAACATCCCTTGTAAAAAAAAATGCATGACAGGACCTCTTTAATGTGAGATCTGGGGTCAAAAAGACCTCAGATCTCACATTTACACTTAAATGCAAATAAAAAGAGAAAAATGTCATTTAAAAAGAAAAAAAAAAATTCCCCTTTTAAGAGCTATGGGCGGAAGTGATCTTTGACGTCACTTCCGCCATGCAATGGTATGGCCCCAAGTGGGGGCCATCATTCCCGCACTCAACTCCATGCCTTTGCAGGGGAAAGGACTTGATCTTCTCCGCCGCTACTGACGGATCCGGTAAGTGGCAGAGTGGGAGGGGGCATCTCTCCCGCCGCCGTCAAAAAGTGATCTCGTGGCGAATCTGCCGCAGAGACTGCTTTTATTTGAAAGCGGACCTCCTGCCATTTAAAAAGATGTCGGGTTATGGCCGCTATCGACTATCTGCTGCCATAACCCTGGTATTTAACGCCAATGCGCCGACGTAAAACAACGGCAGCTGGTCCTTAAGTGGTTAATGTATTAGGGTGAGAAACCTTAAGGCTTTACAACCACTTTAAGAGATCTTTAGATAAACCCCATTTTCATTACATTGTTTAGACCCAGTGATCTCATCACTGGGCCTCTGTGCTTCTCCATTCAAGGCAGGCAGATCATGGCTGGCCAGCAGGGGGCGGTACATAGCTTCCTGCCTCAGTACTCCTCTAAAGAGCCATAAGCCCCCATGTAAGCAATGGGCCGGGATCTTGGGAGGAGTTATGCAAATATCAAAACGCCTCGATGGGTGGGTGTCAGTCTGGAGGAGTCGGTTGTATTTGCATGCAGCCCGCCCTTGGTAACGCTCACATGTGATGCTGAGTCTCCATGATTGAAAGAACTGAAGTCCAATAAATGAAAGGGGGTGGGGCCAGGGGCAGTCAGACTGGGGAGGAAAGGGCTAGATGATGCTGGGCGTCCTTCAGCCAGGAAATGAGGTGGAGCTCTGTGTGACTTGCTGCAGCTTCTAATGCACATGGTGAAAAGCTCACAGTGTGCGGTGCAATCAGAGGAAGCCATTCCAGCCCAGGAGAGGAGCCGCTACAACTGTGCAAGACTAAAGGGGAGGCCGGAGGTCATTAAATATCATTGATCAGGGTAAAGTGATAGAAGGTAGCACAGGGTCTTTTATTGGGACAATACTCAGATATAGAAAAACAATGACGCCCACAGAAGTCAGCCCTCCACGTTGCAGACTGAAGACTCAGCAGAATATTTAGGGATGAAAAGCGATATTCTGTCCGCTATCCACCGTGAGCCCCTCCATTGCTGATGAAGTCAAAATCACGAGACGGCTTTTATTGGTCTAGGAAATCTAATTATAGCTTTGCTGTATCAGCGGTCCGCGTTTCCTCCCCAACCGGGGGCCGGCCATTCTGAGAAGAGAATAACATCTGGAGGACCTGCTGGCGAAAAGTCGCCCCCGCCAGCGATCCCTCCCCCTCCCGACTCCTGGAGTAACACCAGTTGTCAGCGTTCAGCTAATGCCTGCTCTCCAGCTGTTGTGGAAACTACAAGTCCAAGCATTCCTTGCCTGCCAGGTCACCCTTATTGTGACAGTGAGATCGTGGGTCCCCAAACTTTGGCCCACTGCAAGGTTTGGCCCTTTGTTGCACAAGGGGACTCTGTTGTAAGGGAGGGCTCTGATGTAAGGGGAACTCTGAAGGAGACCCTGATGTAAGAGAGGACTCTGATGTCGGGGAACGCAGATGGAGACCAGAGTTAGGGGAGACTCTCATGTATTGGGAACTTTGGTGTAAGGGGGCTCTGATGGGAATTCTAATGTAAGGGAGACTCTGATGTGTGTCAGGGCTCTGATGTAAGGGGAACTCTGATGGAGGTCCTAATGCAAGGTGAGCTGTGATGGGGATGTAAGAGGGGACTCTCATGTATGGGGGGGCTCTGATGGGGACTCTGATGTAATAAGGGACTCCAATGGGGACTCTGGTGTAAGAGGGTGACCTGATGTAATGGAGGGGGGTTGGAGTCTGGTGTAAGGGTGAGACAGAGGTAGACGCAAGGGGCTGTAGTCTCAGGAGAGAATGTAGTCCCAGAGGAAGTCTCAAGGGG
>BLSH010374019.1:1879012-1892893 GCA_018402905.1 Glandirana rugosa | reverse complement strand
TGGGGGAGGGGCCCTGTGTAATAATGGGGGTAGTATAGGGAAGGGATCCTGTGTAATGATGGGGGTAGTATGGGGGAGGGGCCCTGTGTAATGATGGGGGTAGTATGGGGGAGGGGCCCTGTGTAATGATGGGGGTAGTATAGGGGATGGGTCCTGTGTAATGATGGGGGCAGTATGGGGGAGGGGCCATGTGTAATGATGGGGGTAGTATGGGGGAGGGGCCCTGTGTAATGATGGGGGTAGTATGGGGAAGGGGGTCCTGTGTAATCATGGGGGCAGTATGGGGGAGGGGCCCTGTATAATTTTGGGGTAGTACGGGGGAAGGGTCCTCACAGCTAACAAGGAGAACTGCTCTGTCCAACTTAGCAGCTAGCAAGGACATGGCTGCTTTTACAGACAGCACTTTTCTCCATCCTCATGCACTTGCCCCAGAGAAACGCCTCAGCCGTCTCCTTGCTGGCTGCGTAGTCGGATGGTCATGGAGAGATGAGGGGTGCTTTGTTTGACATTGCAGCTAGCAAGGAGATGTGCCCTTTGTAAGACAGCAATTATCCTCATTTTCAAGCACTTGCCCAAGAAAAGCTCCCCCATCATCTGCTTGCTAGCTGCGTGGCTGGAAGGCCATGAAGGGAGGAGGGGTGCCATGTCCAACCTCTAAACTTGCCAGCAGATGGCTGCTTTGACAGACAGCCCCCCTCCCCCATCTACTGTATAAGCACTTGCACAAGACAATCTCTTCAGCCATCTCCTTGCTAGCTGCGTGGTCAGACTGCCATGGAGGGATGGAGGGTGCCAACCTCGCAGCTAGCAAGGAGATGGCCGCTTTGACAGACAGCAATTTTTGCAATCTTCAAGCACTTGCCATAAATAAGCTTCTTTTCCATCTCCTTGTAAGCTGCGTTGTCGGATGCCCATGGGGGGGGAGGAGGGGTGAACTTGCCAGTCCTCACAGCCAACATGGAGATGTGCCCTGGCCAACTTAGCAGCTAGCAAGGACATGGCTACTTGGACACAGGGCCGTCTTAATAGCATCATGGACCCCTGGGCAAAGTAATACTCTGGGGCCCCTACCGGCCTACCCCCAATTTATACACCTACTTTCAAGAATTAAAGTATAAATCGTTGATAGAAATAAATATATATTTATTAGTACTTTTAATTCTTAACTTTTAATCAGTAAAATTGATTTTAAACAATAAGAAAACATGCCATAAATCAAAGACTAATTAACACAAAGGGCACAGTACAGGGGGAGAAGCAGAAGGGCTCAATACTGGGATCAGGAGGGCACTGTACAGGATCTGGAACACTGCCCTGGGCGCCGCCATCCTGGGACAGCTTAGTAAAAAGTGTGACTGTCCCAGCAAATCCGGGATGTTTGGCAAGTTTGATGTTCTGCAAAATTATCATGGGGCCCCCCATGCATCTGGGGCCCCTGGGCAGTGCCCATTCATTAAGATGGCCCTGCTTGGACAGACAACACTTTTCCCCATCTTCAAGCACTTGTACAAGACAATCTCTTTGGCCATCTCCTTGCTAGCTGTGTGGTCAGACTGCCACGGAGGGATGAGGGGTTCCTTGTCCGACCTCACAGCTAGCAAGGAGATGGCCACTTTGACAGACAGCACTTTTACTGGTCTTCAAGCACTTGCCCAAGACAAGCTGCTCATCTATCTCTTTGCTAGCTGCGTGGTCGGATGGTCGTGGAGGGAGGAGGGGAGCCAGGGCCGGCTCTACCACTAGGCAGAGTAGGCGGCCACCTAGGGCGCCACTACCACCAGGGGCGCCCATCCACTGTTGATCCGTCACTGCGCAGCATCAATCACTCATGTCACTGGAGAGCCGCGGCCGGCAGCACCCCAGGGCGGTAAAATGAGGCGGATCCAGGGGCACAGGTGTGGGCCTGCGGACCACGGCTAAAGAAATGGGTAGAGAGGCTCTGCAAAAAAAATCTCTACCTCCACCAACTCCATTGTATAAATTGACGGGGCAAAGGGGCAGAGCCAAAGGGGGGCGGCAAAATGAGGTTTCGCCTAGGGCAGTGGTGGCGAACCTTGGCACCCCAGATGTTTTGGAACTACATTTCCCATGATGCTCAACTACATTGCAGAGTGCATGAGCATCATGGGAAATGTAGTTCAAAAACATCTGGGGTGCCAAGGTTCCCCATCACTGGCCTAGGGTGTCAAAAATCCTGAGGGGAGCCCTGTGACTTTGCCGCCAGCCCTAAGCAGCACCAGGGAAGATTGGACCTTCTTATGTTTGCAGGTGGGGATGAGAGATGAGCGTTGTCCATGAGAAAGTTCTGCGCTTCTTTGTGCTGCACAATGTCTCAGCACTACGCTAAAGGAAGAGATAACAACAAACACAGAACAATAAGAGGAAGACATAAAACAGAACAAAAAGAAAAGAAAAGAAGAGCACCTTGAAAATCCTTGGCTGAACCCGTGAAATGAGATTTATTATGGAGGAGCCATTAAAAAAAGGTCCAAAGGACATTCATACAACTTCAATCAGATGGAGAGAGAAGGGGGGGGGGAGGGGAACAATACAGTAAATGAAAACGGTAACTTTGTTCTGTGAGACAATAGATGGCAAGGAAATTCGCCGTCTCTTCAGCGTGTCAAGGCAGCCAAGTCTAAACTTTCTCTTTGCGTCGCGCGTCCATGAACCGCCCTGCCCTATCGCGGCTAATTAATCCCTTTCCATCTGCAAACCCATGCGGCAAACAATACTGCTTTTAAAATGTTTATCCTGGTGACCCACAGAAATGTTTGCAGGAAAAAAAAAAAGGTTCCTGATCGCACACAGCGATAATCTTCCGGCAAACTTTGTATGGTAGCTCAGGCCGCCCGCAATCCATGCCGCTTGTTTCCCATTAACCGTAGACCAAGGAGGTTTGGTTTTTTTTTTTAAGAAATTTGTAATACTTTAAAAAGCTGTGGGGACAGAACCACCCCTGACATTTTCAGCAAACAAGTCCAAGCCCCTCGATAATCAAAATGATGTCGCAATTTCGCTCACGGCAAAATCTGTGATTTTTTTTTTTGCCGAAATCTATTTCATTGAGTAGCCTAGCACCGTGGCCGCTGGTACTAGATTGGTGCTGGGGCAGGAAGGTCTTCTTCTACATCAATATTGCCACCAAGGCAGCTGCTGTCTGCAGTAAACGGTAAGAAGTCACATAGAGCAGTGGTTCTCAACCCTGTCCTCAAGTACCCCCAACAGGCCATGTTTTCAGGTTTCCCTTTATCTTGCACAGGTGCTTTAAATCAGAGTCAATGGCTTGGTATTTTGGACAGCGAGAGAAATTCCCAAAACATGGCCTGTTGGGGGTACTTGAGGACCGAGGTTGAGAACCACTGACCTAGAACATAGAGGGGTGGAGGACCCTGGGCTTCATAGAAGCCATCTGAACTGCCAAGACTTTTCTCAACCAACCTTCTCCAACTTTCTCAACCTTTTCAAATCAGAGGGACCCTTGAAATCATTTTCATGTTTTGAGTGTAAACCGTAATGCCCCCCTACATTGGTAGTCAGTGGAGATGGGCCCCCTTAGATTGGTGGCCAATAGAGAAATGCCCTCTACATTAGCGGTGAGAAAAGAAGGCCCCCTTTATATTGTTGGTCATCAGAGAAGGGCCTCTTACATTTATGGACAGTGGGGCACAAAACCCCTCACGTTGGTGGACAGTTGAAAACGTGAAAAGGTGAAGAAGGTCCTCCTTTACATTTGTAGTCTGTGGAAAAGTGTCCCCTATATCGAAGGTCAGTGTAGACAGGGCCTCCCATCAGGGGAGGGCTGCATCAATGCAGCTCATCAGTGCCCACCAATGCAGCCTCATCAGTGCCCATCAGCTTAGCCTCATCAGTGCACATCAATGCAGCCTCACCAGTGCCCATCAATGCAGCCTCACCAGTGCCCATCAAATGCAACCTGATCAGTGCCCATAAATGCAGGCTCACCAGTGCCCATCAGCACAGTTGGCCCTGGATGCCCCCCCCTCCCCTCCCTTTGCCTACAGTTAGTTGGTGGCTGCGCCCCTGCTTCCTTCCTCCACAAGAAGAAAAAAGTGTGAGCTGCCATTCTGAATGTAAGTAAGGGTGGCCTGGGGGGCAATTGCCCCCCTGCCCCTGGCCCAGCCCTCCCCTGCCTCCCATACATAGGTGGAAAGTAGACTTTGATGGTCAATGGAGAAGGGTCCTCTTACATTGGTCATTAGCAGAAAAGGACTTCTTATATTCAATTCAGTGAAGTGAGAGGCCCCTCGCATTGGTGGACAGTTGAAGAGTGTGCTTTACAGCAATGATCTACTGATCAGTGTCTACTTATACTACACATATACTCCTTCTAGTACTTTGCGTATGGATTGTGGGACACGTCATGGGACATATCCTTTTCAATGTTGTCTGTTGTGCCTGTCCCCCGCCAGGTTCCCGTTTGGGCACCGCTGGCCCCATCCCCTCAGCCCCCGGGCCAGGCATCACCCGTCAGCCCCATGGGGAGCGGTCCTTGAAGCCATTTTTTGGATTGTAAGTATGGAGTGCCTATACCATTAGGTCCCCTGCCTTTTACCTCACCCGAAAGTATTATCATATCTGGCCATGGGTTACATCTACCGTATTTGCAGGTTCCTGTTAAAATATAGGGTTTGGGTTATACTCACCGTATAAGACTACCCCTCTTCCGCGATCTCAGCGCGGCTTGTGAGGAGACTTCTATCATAGAAGTCAATGTAAGCCGCGCTGAGATCGCCCTGAAAATAGTGCAGGAACCATTTTTCTAAGTTGGAGCGAAGCGATTCGCTCCTATTAGAAAGGTTCCATTGCACAGCATTGAGACGACTTGTCAGGCGACTCAAGTCGCCTGACAAGTCGCCTAGATGTGAACGGGCCACTTTTTTACATTTGGTGGTCACAAGCTAAAAGCATTTTTTTTTGCTAGAGAATTACTTAGAACCCCCAAACATTATATATTTTTTTTTTCAAACACCCTAGAGAATAAAATGGCGATTGGTTCAGTACTTTTTGTCACACGTTATTTGCGCAGCGGTCTTTTTTTGGAACAATTTTACTTTTTTGAGTTAAAAAATAAAACAACAGTAAAGTTAGCCCAAATTTTTTGTATATTGTGAAAGAGGATGTTACGCAGCGTAAATAGATACCATACATGACATGGTTGAAAATTGTGCGCACTCACGGAATGGCGACAAAGTCCTGTATTTAAAAAGTTCCATAGGCGACGTTTTAAAATTTTTTAACGGTTACCAGGTTAGAGGTGCAGAGGAGGTCTTTTGCTAGAATTATTGCTCACACTCTGGCGATCGCGGCGATACCTCACATGTGTGGTTTGAACACTGTTTTCATATGTGGGCGCGACTTAGGTATGCGTTTTCTTTGCTGCGCGGGCTAGCGGGGACGGTGGCGATTTAAATCTTTTTTTTTTATTTGTTTTTAGCACTGTTCCTTTAAAAAAAAAAAAAATCTGATCACTTTTATTGCTATCACAAGGAATGTAAACATCCCCTGTGATAGTAATATATGGTGACAGGTACTCTTTTTGGAGGGCCGGGGGGGTCTAAAAGACCCCCTATCCCTCCTTTGCACTTCACAGTATTCAGATCACCAAAAACGGCGATTCTGAATACTGTCACTTTTTTAAAATTGGCGCCGTTAGCCGCCGAGTAAACCGGAAGTGACGTCGTGACGTCGCTTCCGGAATTTGCCGAAGGAGACCCGATCTGAGCCGATTACGGCTTTTGTCAGGTCTCCTTCCAGCCGGCGGACGCGCCGCATCGTCGCTCCGGTCTCCCGGTGGGACGGGAGGCCGGAGAAGAGCGGCGGAAGGCGGCGGGAGGGGGGGGGGATGTCCCCTCCCACCCCCTGGGGTAACGACCGAGCGGCTCCCGAGCCGGATCGGTCATTACCCCTGGATAGCCGACCGCCAGCTCTAAAAAATGACACCGGGTTATAGCCTGCAGATGCAGGCTATGTCCCGGGAGAGCCACTCAAACCCGACCACCGCCTATTTACGGCGCTGGTCGGGAAGTGGTTGTGAACCGGCCCTAATCCCCGGCGTATAAGACGACCCCCGACTTTTGAGAAGAGTTTCATGGGTTAAAAAGTTGTCTTATACGCTGGCAAACACGGTAATTGGTGCCTTTTTTGTAGACATTACGCATCTACTTCTGAGAAAGCGAGCCGTGCTCGCGAAACGCGCCGAGATTACAGATGCTTATTATAATTACTACTAGCCTACTATGTACCATGCCTATATATGCTTTTGACTGCATTATTTGGTATTATACTGTTTTTTATGGGCACTATATGTATGTTCATATTCCACCGTGCCGTGATGCTTTTATGATCTGCAAATAAAATGATTTACTATATTACTCCAATTATGTGTTGACCTTATACAGACCTCATATAAAGTCCCAGGGGGCGTTTTTACTGTTTTGCTCAATGTTGTTTTAGGGATGGAGGTCTGATGTAAGTAGAGGGCAATCACTAGACCACCCCCCCATTTCTCTAGTGTGCTTTACATGATTAATCCATGAAGAAGGTCCTCCTTTACATTTATAATAAAAATCGCAGCGCTAAATAAATGAAGTTCAAAGTAAATCATTAAAAAATTGTCCATTTCGTGCTTGAACACTAAAGTGCATAGTGACAAATGAAAAGAAAGTCCATTGCAGTAATATCCAAAGAAATGTGATTGTGTCGATCAGTGGTTCTCAACTCCGGTCCTCGGGACCCACCAACAGGCCAGATTTTAAGTATTACCTTGGGGAGATGCAGACTAGAATACTGCAATCACTGAGCAGCAAATGATATCACCTGTGATGTATTTCAGTTATCCTGCAAACCTGGCCTGTTAGTGGGTCCTGAGGACCGGAGTTGAGAACCACTGGTGTAGATGAATATCCACCTGGTGCACCTCCACCGTGATAATAAACAGGATGTGAGCTCTAGACTCCATGTTATAGGAGCCAAGCATTTCAATAATGATCCAGCACTCAAAGCGAATCCCTCAGTGGTTAGAAAGGACGGTAACATGGCTGGCCAAACAAACCCCTGGTGTTCCTCAGATGTGACCATTAACCACTTTAAGACCGAGCCTCTTTTTGGAGTTCGGTGTTTACGAGTTAAAACCATTTTTTTTTTGCTCTACAATTACTTAGAACCCCCAAACATTATATATATTTTTTTCTAACACCCTAGAGAATAAAATGGCGGCCATTGCAAAACTTTATGTCACACCGTATTTGCACAGCGGTCTTACAAGCGCGATTTTTTTGGAAAAAAATCAGTTTTTTTAGTTAAAAAATAAGACAGCAGTAAAGGTAGGTCAATTTTTTTCCATAATTGTGAAAGATAATGTTACGCCGAGTAAAATGATACCCAACATGTTATGCTTCAAAATTGCGTCCGCTTGCGGAATGGCGACAAACTTTGCAACATAAAAATCTCCATTGGCGACGTTTAAAAAAATCTACAGGCTAGCATTTTTCAGTTACAGAGGAGATCTAGGGCTAGAATTAGTGCTCTCGCTCTAACGATCGCGGCGATACCTCACATGTGTGGTTTGAACACCGTTTTCATATGTGGGCGGGACTTACGTATGCGTTCGCTTCTGCGCGCGAGCTCGCAAGGACGGTGCGCTTTAAATTTTTTTTTTTATTATTATTTATTTTACTTTTTAATTTTTATTTTTACACCTTTCTTTTTTAAAATAAAAATTTTGATCACATTTTTTCCTATTACAAGATTCCTTGTAATAGAAAAAAGCATGCCAGGACCTCCAAAATATGAGATCCGGGGTCAAAAAGACCTCACATCTCATATTTACACCAAAATGCATAAAAAAAAAAAAAATTTTTGAAAAAAATGGCATGGAAAAAAAAAAGAATGTCCCCTTTAAGAGCATTGGGCGGAAGCGACTTGTGACGTCGCTTCCGCCCAGCCATGTTATGGAGCTGGGTGAATGGCTTCAGCCGCTCACTCGACTCACGGACACTGGAGGGGCGAGGAACCGATCATCTCCACCGCTGCCAGCGGGTCCGGTAAGCGGCGGAGATGCCCGGAAAGCGGCGGGAGGGAGGGGCACCTCTCCCGCTGCTGATAAAAGTGATCTGGCAGCGAATCCGCTGCTAAGACCACTTTAATCTTGCAGGGAAACGCCTGCTGAAAAAAAAGATACCAGGGTTATGGTAGCTATCTGCTACCATAACAACGGTATTCCACTTCAAAACTGCCGCCGTCAAACGACGTACGGCGGTCCAGAAGTGGTTAAGGAAGAAAAAGGGGGTCCACGTAGTGTAAAACTGTAAAAACTTTTATTCTGAGAAAAGGTTACTAAACACTTACAGCAATCCTGTGAATAGTCAGTGGTTAAAATGGTAGTTCCCAGGATAAGAAAACGACTTGTATACAAGCTCAGTTGGCGTGGTTAGTTCAGACATAGACTGCGTCCTTCATGTTTTGTCATATGTGACACCATCAGGGTCATGGAGTCCATGTCCACCTCCACGCCATTATATAGTGGGCAGGGAGAGCGCAGCGGTCTCCGTTAAACAAATTCCATGTGTTATCAATATGGCCGCTGTTCTACCAAGCCTCGTTCCGTGGATGGAAACCCTTGGATAGCCAAGCCTCTTTTTTGAAAAAAGGCCCCCTCAAGGAACAAACCAAGCCTTGTTTTGAAATCAAAATGGCTGCTACGAGATCTATATAGATGGCCAAGCCTCGTTTTGGAAAGAAGATGGCCGCATCAAAATCCGAGTATAAAAACCAAGCCTCAGTTGGGCAACCAGTGGATGGCCAAACCTCGTTTTGAAAAAAAGATGGCTACATCAAAGATCTAAGTAGGAAACCTCCTTTACATTGGTGGTCGCTGGAGAAGGGTCACTTTACTTTGCTGGTTATCAAAGAAGGGCCTCTTACATTTATGGTCAGTGAGGTGAGAGACTCCTCATGTTGGTGAACAGATGAAGAATGTCCTTTAGATGGCTGACCAGTGAAGAAAGCGCTACTTTACACTGATGGTCAGTGGAGAAGGGACCCCCTTACACTGGTGGGTAGCAAAAGAGGGCCTTTTATATTTATGGTCATTGGGGTACAAGACCCCTCACATTGATGGACAGCTAAAAACTGTCTTTTACATGACTAATCAGTGAGGAAGTCCTCCTTTACATTGATGGTCAGTGGAGAAGGACACCCTTGACAGTTGAGAATGTCTTTTACATGATTGATCAGTGAAGAAGGCCCTCCTTTACATTGCTGATCCGCAGAGAAAGGCCTCCTTACATTGGTGAACAGCTGAAGACTCTCCAATTATACAAATGATCAGTAAAGAAGGACTTCCTTCACATTGGGGGTCATTGGTAAAGTGCCCCTATATAGAAGTTCAGATGAGAAAGGACATTACAGTTATGTTAGTAGGACAATGGTCCTCACATTGATGGACAGTTGGAGTAAAATGTGCCTAACTTTAGTGGTTTCATTAGAGGTTAGTCAAGGAACCCTTAGAAACCTCCAAGGGAATCCTAGAGTTCTTCAAAACTGAAGGCTGTGAAAGGCTGCCATAACTACTGCCCTAGATTTAGACCAGCAAGGTTATATTGGTAGGACACGGACCCTCACATTGTTGGACGGTTGGAGGAAAAATGTCCTTAACCGTAATGGCATCATTAGATGTCAGTCAAGGAATCCCTAGCAACTTTGGGTTCCATGGAATAGCTGCTTTAGCTACTGCCCTGCATTTATACCAGCAAAATTATGTTGGTAGGAAAAGGACCCTCACAATGGTAGACAAGTCCTTAACTTAAAATTAGTCAAGGAACCCATAGCAACCCCTGAAGGAACCCTAGTGTGTAACTTTAATTGAGAAAGGCCAGTCAACATATAAAGTAACTCAAGAGTTCCTCACAACCCTTGTTGCTTTAGCTACTGCCCTATATTTAGACCAGCAAATTTATATTGGTAGGACAAGAGCCTTCACATTGGTGGACAGTTGGAGAAAAAATGTCCTTAACGTTAGTGGTATCATTAGGAGGTTGGTAAAGGAAGCCCTAGCAACCTTTGAAAAAACCCTAGTGTTCCATGGAACCTTAATTGAGAAAGGCTGCTTTACCTACTGCCCTACATTTAGACCAACAAGGTTATGTTGGTAGGACAAGGGTCCTCACATTGGTGGACAGCTGGAGGAAAAATATCCTTAAAGCGGAGTTCCACTCATTTTTTGGTTTAGAAAAAGTCAGCAGCTACAAAAAAGTGTAGCTGCTGACTTTTAATAAACAGTAACTTACCTGTCTCCCGGTCCAGCGATGGCTGCGCCCGAAGCCTCGTTCGTCTCCCCCTCCTCCCCACGGCGCCGTCATTGCAAGTGTGGGCACGCACTGCGTATGTGCGAGTCGCGCTGCACGTTCCCAATGGCCAGTCAATCTTCTGGGACCGTTGTCATGTCCCAGAAGATTGCCAGGAGGGAGGGGCCGCCTAGGTGGAGAGGAGGAGTCGCCTAGGCGGCCCAGAAGCGGAAGATGGAAGAGGGACCGGAAGTTCCTCTAAAAACCGGGCACACACTCCCCCCCAAAAAAAATTACATGCCAAATGTGGCATGTAAGGGGGCGAGGAGTGCTTAAAGTGGAAGTTCCATTTTTGGGTGAAAATCTACTTTAACTTTAGTGGTATCATTATAGATTAGTCATTGAACCACTAGAAACCTATGAAGGAACCCTACAGTAAAGCTCTGGCTTTAACTACTGCCCTAGCTTTGGACCAGCAAGGTTATGTTGGTAGGACACAGACCCTCACATTGGTGGACAAGTCCTAACCTTTAGAAGTTAGTCAAGGAACCTGTAGCCATTTCTAAAGGGACCCTATAGCAGAACCCTGGTTGAGAAAAGCTGCTTCAGCTACTGACCTAGATTTAGACCAGCAAGGTTATGTTGGTAAGACAAGGACCCTCACGTGGACAGCTGGAGAAAAAACATCCTTTACTTTAGTGGTATCATTAGAGATTAGTCAAAAAGCCCATAGCAACCTCTGAAGGAACCCTAGGGCGAAACACAGGTTGATATGATGGCTTTAACCACTGTCCTAGATTTGGACCAGCAAGGTTGTGTTAGGACAGGGACCCTCACATTGGTGGACAAGTCTTTAACTTTAGAAGTTAGTCAAGGAACCCTTATCAACCCCTGGAGGAGTCCTAGAATGCCTCAAATCCCTGGTTGTGAAAGGTTGCTTTAGCTACTGCCCTAGATTTGGACCAGCAAGGTTGTGTTGGTAGGACACGGACCTTCACATTGGTGGACAAGTCCTTAACTTCATAAGTTAGTCAAGGAACCCTTATCAACCCCTGAAGGAGCCCTAGAGTGCCTCAAATCCCTGGTTGTGAAAGGCTGCTTTAGCTACTGCCCTCGATTTGGACCAGCAAGGTTGTGTTGGTAGGACAAGGACCCTCACATTGGTGGACAAGTCCTTAACTTTAGAAGTTAGTCAAGGAACCCTTATCAAACCATGAAGGAGCCCTAGAGTACCTCAAATCCCTGGTTGTGAAAGGTTGCTTTAGCTACTGCCCTCGATTTGGACCAGCAAGGTTGTGTTGGTAGGACACGGACCCTCACATTGTTGGACGGTTGGAGGAAAAATGTCCTTAACCGTAATGGCATCATTAGATGTCAGTCAAGGAATCCCTAGCAACTTAGGGTTCCATAGAATAGCTGCTTTAGCTACTGCCCTGCATTTATACCAGCAAAATTATGTTGGTAGGAAAAGGACCCTCACAATGGTAGACAAGTCCTTAACTTTAGAAGCTAGTCAAGAAACCCCTAAAAGAACCCTAGAGAGGAACACTGGTTAAAGAAAATCTCCTTTAGCTACTGCCGTCGATTTGGACCAGCATGGTTGTGTTGGTAGGACAAGGATACTCGAATTGGTGGACAAGTCCTTAACTTTAGAAGCTAGTCAAGAAACCCCTGAAAGAACCCTGAGAGGGGAACACTGGTTAAAGAAAATCTCCTTTAGCTACTGCCCTCGATTTGAACCAGCATGGTGTTGGTAGGACAAGGATCCTCGAATTGGTGGACAAGTCCTTTACTTTAGAAGCTAGTCAAGAAACCCCTGAAAGAACCCTGAGAGGGGAACACTGGTTAAAGAAAATCTCCTTTAGCTACTGCCCTCGATTTGGACCAGCATGGTTGTGTTGGTAGGACAAGGATACTCGAATTGGTGGACAAGTCCTTTACTTTAAAAGCTAGTCAAGAAACCCCTGAAAGAACCCTAGAGAGGAACACTGGTTAAAGAAAAGCTGCTTTAGCTACTGCCCTCGATTTGGACCAGCATGGTTGTGTTGGTAGGACAAGGATACTCGAATTGGTGGACAAGTCCTTTACTTTAGAAGCTAGTCAAGAAACCCCTGAAAGAACCCTGAGAGGAACACTGGTTAAAGAAAATCTCCTTTAGCTACTGCCCTCGATTTGGACCAGCATGGTTGTGTTGGTAGGACAAGGATCCTCGAATTGGTGGACAAGTCCTTTACTTTAAAAGCTAGTCAAGAAAACCCTGAAAGAACCCCGAGAGGAACACTGGTTAAAGAAAAGCTGCTTTAGCTACTGCCCTCGATTTGGACCAGCAAGGTTGAACCAACAAGTTGAAATGCATTATTTTTTAATAGCACCTCTTATTCCACCGCCAAGAGAAAGGCTCCATATTCAAGCCTCCACCCCGGATTCAAAGAAGAACATTCCAGAATCTCTCACACAGATTCAAGTTGAATTACCGTAGGAATTTCAATGCTATTTTGCTTTTATAACCCCATGTTCTCTATAAAAATCGTTTCTTCAAAGAGTCATACCCAGGATTCCTGCGGCATCCGTGAGTAGAGAATGAAGCTCTGCGGCATTCAGGGGCGACAGTGGCTGCCATTGAAAACCTGCTGGTTGTTTTCCTCGCCTATTCTGACTTTGTCACCGCCCCATCAATACGGTCCCTTGTGTGCGCACGTATAGCGTGACCTTCATTCGCGGCGCTCCTGCAGAAAACTGTTTAATATCTATTGGAAAGGAGAATTGTGGAATTTCGAACATTCTCCCTTTCACACCCAGTAAATGGACGCATTATCACCGGCAATTCACGGCCGGTATTCCTCTCCCCGGCGCACATTTTATATGCTTTTCATTCGCGGTGGCCACGCTCCTCCGTCTGCTTAATAACTTTCAATTTAGCGATCAGATTTGCATTTCAGCTCTTCAGAAATTCTCCAAATGCTTTCCCAGACAATAAAAGTCATGCTATGCTAAAATAGAAAATACATAAAAGCTTTCCGAACCTGCGGGGCTCTTGAGTATCATAGCGCGATTCAAGGATATTCTTACGGGTGTACCGGCTCGTCTCCTCGACTGAAACGGCTTCCTCGGATTTCACTGCACACTGTGAGCTTCTCGCATTGTTCACTGGAAGCTGCACCAAATCATAGAGAGCCCCGCCTCATTTCCGAGCTGGAGGACATCCAGCATCATGTAGCCCTCCCCCAGCCTGACTACCCCCGGCCCGTCCCTTTCATTAATTGTATTTCAGTTCTTTCAATCACGGAGGCTTAGATAGTGCAATCTGCATGCAAATATAGCGAAGGAAATTGAAAGACAGTGCTGGACCTGTAGGGTTATCCAGGGCCGGGACAAGGGGTGGGCTACAGGGACAGCTGCCCTTGGCACTGTGGTATTATGAGAGGTGGGGGGTTGTGTTGGGAGGGATAATTTGGGCGGTGGCAGGGGGTAAAACTTGTTCAGGGAAACTTTTGGGGTGGGAGGGTTAAGTGTTGTGATTTGGGGGGATTTGAGTTGGGATGGGAGGGGAAGAGGATTTGTGCTAGGAGGCTAA
>BLSH010374019.1:1821194-1831374 GCA_018402905.1 Glandirana rugosa | reverse complement strand
TCCCCCAAGATCAGCCTGTCCCCCAGTATAGTCCCCCACAGGTCAGTCTGTCTCCCAGTACAACCCCCCCCCCCAAGATCAGCCTGTCCCCCAGTATAGTCCCCCACAGGTCAGTCTGGCACATATGAGTGGGGGGGCATTTTGAAGCATAGGTGGAACGGCGTCCATATGTGCATTGTGTGATACCATTGTGCTCTACCCCCATCAGGACCCCACACACATTGCACACGGATGTATTTGTTTCTGATGGCTATAATTTGTTATAAAAAGACCCTATGACTATGCTGAGAATGTTAAAGTCAATTGACAACTAGGGGAAGGGAATCCCCCCAGAAAAGGGGGGTTATTGCATGGAAACCTAATTCCCTTGTGCAACTTCCCCCTCCTGGTGCCCAGTGAAGGGCAGAGCCTGCTCCATATCTCCAAGCTTAGTCACACAAGCAACTGGGAAATGACGGCCACATTTACAATTGAAAAGAAAGGCATAGGATAATTAAAAGGCAACTAAAGGCAGCGAGTTCAATCAACCAAATACCAGCTAATACTAGTCAAAAACATTGCAACCAAGCTAGCTAAGAAAGTCCACGTTAGGTTCAGTTTAGTGTTTATAACGCATTGCAGCCAAATTCAGCTGACATTTCACAGTTATTTTGGAAGCGCTGCCATCTCTTGTCATATGATTCTGTACTGTGCAGTCTTGTCCTCCAGGGGGCAGTGCTGAAACCAGGGAACACACTTGCCTGCCAGGTTCCAGTTAGGAGCCATTTGGAAAATAATGACACTGGCAAGCACAGGGATAAAGAAGGCATACCAGCCGGCGGCAGACGATGAATGCCAGGACCGGTACCGGAGTTGTTTAGCAACGGAGCTTTGCTCCCCCAGGTACAGTTAACATTTCATGCTTGACTGGAGTGTGTGTGTCCTGGAGTTATATAATCCTCCTGTTGCTTATGACCCCCAAGTTCAGCTGGCGGCCTCCTGCAAACGGGTTTGCAATTTCCGCAAGGTGGTCGACCTCCTTGGTGGCCTCCCTCAGCCTCTGCTCTTCGATGCGGGTCACAAGTTGGTCCCTTTGTTCGATGACCCTCATCATCTCGGCAAGGATGGCATCTTCTTCTTCGATGTCTTTCTCGTCTTTCAGAGCCCCTATAAGGGGAACCACAATGAAAATCAACCAGAGCAGAGGTCTCATCTTAAGCTTAAAGCGGACCTAGACGCTTTTTTTAAGGACAAGCTAAAACCATAAAAGTTGCATCCAAACGCATGCGTTTTTCCACATTCCCATGTTTCCAGTGCGGAACATTTTCTGCAGCCCTTTAATTTCAATAGGCGGCCCAATCTGTGGCAACATGCAAATATTACAGCAGGTACCAAACTACATAGTACTGTGGTACCATGCGTTTGTCAGGTGCATGGAGCTGCCATTAGGAATTAATGGCACTTGTGAGCATCTGTAGGAGGCAAAGGGTTCCCGTGTGGGGCGGGGGAAATAGGTGGTGCAAAAATGGGAAGAGATAGCCTGTCCACCGCACACTTCACCTGGCCCGAGTGGTTAGCAGATGAAAGCAGGTAAAAGCAACCTCAGCTCAATTCGACCAGACCACAGCTCCAACGTGTTTCGCCCCGCCTTTGTGGCTTAATCAGGGAGATCATGGAAATATGTGGTACAATGCAGTTTGGTGGCTGCAAAACCCATGTTTTCCAGATACAGTGAGGGGAAAAAAGTATTTGCTGCTTTTGTACGTTTGCCCACTGACAAAGAAATAATCAGTCTATAATTTTAATGGTCGGTTTATTTTACCAGTGAGAGAGAGAATAACAACAAAACTATACAGAAAAACGCATTTCAAAAAAGTTATAAATTGATTTACAGTACATTTTAATGAGCCAAATAATTATTTGACCCAGTGGTGTATCATCCATGGGTGCAGGGTGTTCACTGAACGCGGGCCCTGAGGGGTGGGGGGCTCACTGTGCTCTGACCCACACTGCACCCATGGAAGATCTCTCCCTGGTTGACAGCCAGGGATGATCGGTGCGGTGTGGGCTTGCACACGGGCCCACTAATTTCATGATACGCCCCTGATTTGACCCCTTTGTAAAACATGACTTAGTATTGGTGGCAAAACCCTTGTTGACAATCACAGAGTTCAGACCTTTCTTGTAGTTGGCCACCAGGTTTTCATGCATCTCAGAAGATTTTTCAGATCCTCTCCAAGTCATTAAGGTTTCGAGGCTGACGTTTGTGTCATGAACCCATAGTAACATTCATGTCCTCTCTGTTTCCTTACCTCCTTGGTTGTGTCAGCCTAGAGGTCGTGCTCATCACCACCTGTGTGCTAAGTAATCTCCTCTCAGTGAACTCCACCCCAGTCTCTAATTAAGGGAACACTATTTAAGACCGTGTGCTGTAAGCCTCCTTGACGATCAATATTGTGTGTTTGCTCCTGCCGTGTGCTTTTCGTTTGCTCCTGTGTACCGATCTTGGCGTGTTCTTGACCTTCCTTGTCTGCTAGTGTCCCCGATCTCGGCTTGTTCTTTGACCTTCCCTGTCTGCTAGTGTCCCCGATCTCAGCTTGTTCTTGGACCTTCCTTGTCTGCTAGTGTCCCCGATCTCGGCTTGTTCTTTGACCTTCCCTGTCTGCTAGTGTCCCTGATCTCGGCTTGTTCTTTGACCTTCCCTGTCTGCTAGTGTCCTCGACCTTGGCGTGCCTCCTGTCTGTTCTGTCTGCTTGTAGCCCTGACCCTTGGCTCTCCCACTGACCTCCTATCACTATCTTGCACTGCTGCTTAATCTCCATTCACCTGTAGCCTGCCGGGAGCGTAAGCTGGGGGATCCTGTAGGGCCGCGACCTGGATCAGTTGCAGCCAAGTCCATCCTCACCACCGGATGCTCTGGTGAACACCTACTGGCTCTTAGACTCCGCGCCCTGGGGAAACCTATGCTCTTGCTCCCTGTGCAATCTGTGTCTGGGTCCCAGCAGTCCCGCTTCTCTGCACATCCTGATCTCTAGTCGCAGCAGTCAGCTAAGGGTTCACAACCTTAGCGGTGTGCTTCGCAACCTTAGTGGTGTGCTTTGCACCTTAATGGTGCGATTCGCACCCCAGCGGTGCACATTTGTCACCTGACCCCAGGTGACCTGACAGTTTGATAACTCGAACCTTCAGCTCCCTTCACATATTTTCTATGGGATTAAGGTCTGGAGACTGGCTAGGCCACTCAAGGACCTTAATGTGCTTCTTCTTGAGCCACTCCTTTGTTGACTTGGCCATATGTTTTGGGTCCTTGTCATGCTGGAATACCCATCCATGACCCATTTCCAATGCCCTGGCTGAGGGAAGGAGGTTCTCGTCCAAGATTTAAAGATACATGGCCCCGTCCATCGTCCCTTTTATGCGGTGAAGTTGTCCTGTCCCCTTAGCACATAAACTTCCCCATAGCATAATGTTTCCACCTCCATGTTTGACGGCGGGAATGGTGTTCTTGGGGTCATAGGCGGCATTCCTCCTCCTCCAAACATGGCGAGTTGAGTTGATGCCAAAGAGCTTGATTTTGGTCTCATCTGACCACAACACTTCCACCCAGTTCTCCTCTGAATCATTCAGATGTTCATTAGTAAATGAAGCTGTACAATGTGCTTTCTTGAGCAGGGGGGCCTTGCGGGCGCTGCAGGATTTCAGTCCTTCACGGTGTAGCGTTACCGATTGTTTTCTTGGTGTCTATGGTCCCAGCTACCTTGAGATCATTGACAAGATTCTCCCGTGTAGTTCTGGGCTGATTCCTCACAAGGTGAGACCTTGCATTGAACCCCAGACCAAGGGAGATTGACCGTTATTTTGTGTTTCTTCTATTTGCGAATAATCGCACCAACTAATGTCACCCTCTCACCAAGCTGCTTGGCGATGGTCTTGTAGCCCATTCCAGCCTTGTGTAGGTCTACAATCTTCTCCCTGACATCCTTGGACAGCTCTTTGGTCTTGGCCATGGTGGAGAGATTGGAATCTGATTGATTGCTTCTATGCAGAGGTGTCTTTTATACAGGTAACAAGCTGAGATTAGGAGCACTCCCTTTAAGAGAGAACTCCTAATCTCAGCTTGTTACCTGTATAGAAGACACCTGAGAGCCATAAATCTTGCTGATTGATAGGGGATCAAATATGTATTTCACTCATTAAATGCAAATCAATTTAGAACTTTTTTGAAATGCATTTTTCTGGATATTTTTGTTGTTATTCTGTCTCTCACTGTTAAAATAAACCAAGCATTAAAATTATAGACCGATCGTTTTGTCAGTGGGCAAACGTACAAAATCAGCAGGGGAGCAAATACTTTTTTCCCTCACCGTATGTGGGGGTGCCATTAAAAATTAATGACAGCCACGCGCATCTGCAGGACGCAGTGCATTCTGGTGTGGTGAAGGAGCACGGGGACGCGCCTTTCCTGAACCGCAATGGAGTGAGTGAACCTTAATGTTGCTCTCCCCGGCCCCCTTCCTATAACAGAACTGCAAAAAAAAAGTATTTTTTTCTCTAAAGTTCAGGTCAGTGGTTCTCACCTAGGCGTGAATGACGTTCCCGGACCCTGTGCATGCGCAGGAACACCATGGGTCACTCTGAGATCTGTTGTAGTATTTCTGTGCACATGCGCGGTCCCATGAACTGCCTCCTGGGATTTCTACATCACTTATCTCAGGAGGCAGATCTCAGGATGTCTGCCAGGAAACTGCAGTGTGTCTGCGCATGCGCAAGGGGTCCTGCACATTCTCAGACATGCCACAGGGATCTGAACAAAGCTCAAAAAATGCATGGATGTTTTGCCGCCTGTTTTTGGCTCTGCCAGATGAGAAGGGGAAGAAGAGGAGGATACAGAGACATCAGCAGTGATACAATGTAACAGGGGAGAAGAGGAGGATACAGAGACATCAGTAGTCATACAATGTAACAGGGGAGAAGAGGAAGATACAGAGACATCAGTAGTCATACAATGTAACAGAGGAGAAGAGGAGGATACAGAGACATCAGTAGTGATACAATGTAACAGGGGAGAAGAGGAGGATACAGAGACATCAGTAGTGATACAATGTAACAAAGGAGAAGGAGAAGAAGAGGAGGATACAGAGACATCAGCAGGGATACAATGTAACAGATGAGAAGGGGAAGAAGAGGAGGATACAGAGACATCAGTAGTGATACAATGTAACAGGGGAGAAGAGTAGGATACAGAGACATCAGTAGTGATACAATGTAACAGAGGAGAAGAGGAGGATACAGAGACATCAGTAATGATACAATGTAACAGAGGAGAAGAGGAGGATACAGAGACATCAGTAGTGATATAATGTAACAGGGGAGAAGAGGAGGATACAGAGACATCAGTAGTGATATAATGTAACAGAGGAGAAGGAGAAGAAGAGGAGGATACAGAGACATCAGCAGGGATACAATGTAACAGATGAGAAGGGGAAGAAGAGGAGGATACAGAGACATCAGTAGTGATACAATGTAACAGGGGAGAAGAGGAGGATACAGAGACATCAGTAGTGATACAATGTAACAGAGGAGAAGGAGAAGAAGAGGAGGATACAGAGACATCAGTAGTGATACAATGTAACAGAGGAGAAGGGGGAAGAGGAGGAGGATATAGGGACATCAGTAATGATACAATGTAACAGGGGAGAAGAGGAGAATACAGCGACATCAGTAGTGATACAATGTAACAGGGGAGAAGAGGAGGATACAGAGACATCAGTAGTGATACAATGTAACAGGGGAGAAGAGGAGGATACAGAGACATCAGTAGTGATACAATGTAACAGGGGAGAAGAGGAGGATACAGGGACATCAGTAGTGATACAATGTAACAGGGGAGAAGAGGAGGATACAGAGACATCAGTAATGATACAATGTAACAGAGGAGAAGAGGAGGATACAGAGACATCAGTAATGATACAATGTAACAGGGGAGAAGAGCAGGATACAGAGACATCAGTAGTGATACAATGTAACAGAGGAGAAGGAGAAGAAGAGGAGGATACAGAGACATCAGCAGGGATACAATGTAACAGATGAGAAGGGGAAGAAGAGGAGGATACAGAGACATCAGTAGTGATACAATGTAACAGATGAGAAGGGGAAGAAGAGGAGGATACAGAGACACCAGTAGTGATACAATGTAACAGGGGAGAAGAGCAGGATACAGAGACATCAGTAGTGATACAATGTAACAGAGGAGAAGGAGAAGAAGAGGAGGATACAGAGACATCAGCAGGGATACAATGTAACAGATGAGAAGGGGAAGAAGTACAATGTAACAGATGAGAAGGGGAAGAAGAGGAGGATACAGAGACACCAGTAGTGATACAATGTAACAGGGGAGAAGAGGAGGATACAGAGACATCAGTAGAGATACAATCTAACAGGGGAGAAGAGGAGGATACAGAGACATCAGTAGTGATACAAAGTAACAGAGGAGAAGGGGGAAGAAGAGGAGGATACAGAGACATCAGTAGTAATACAATGTAACAAAGGAGAAGGAGAAGAAGAGGAGGATACAGAGACATCAGTAGTGATACAATGTAACAGGGGAGAAGAGGATACAGAGACATCAGTAGTGATACAATGTAACAGAGGAAAAGGAGAAGAAGAGGAGGATACAGAGACATCAGTAGTGATACAATGTAACAGAGGAGAAGGAGAAGAAGAGGAGGATACAGAGACAACAGTAGTGATACAATGTAACAGGGGAGAAGAGGATACAGAGACATCAGTAGTGATACAATGTAACAGAGGAAAAGGAGAAGAAGAGGAGGATACAGAGACATCAGTAGTGATACAATGTAACAGGGGAGAAGAGGAGGATACAGAGACATCAGTAGAGATACAATGTAACAGGGGAGAAGAGGAGGATACAGAGACATCAGTAGTGATACAAAGTAACAGAGGAGAAGGGCGAAGAAGAGGAGGATACAGAGACATCAGTAGTAATACAATGTAACAGAGGAAAAGGAGAAGAAGAGGAGGATACAGAGACATCAGTAGTGATACAATGTAACAGAGGAGAAGGGGGAAGAAGAGGAGGATATAGAGACATCAGTAATGATACAATGTAACAGATCTGGTTAGCTAATTCTGGCATTTGTGTTTGCAGGTTGCTCTGGGAAGATACAATAATGATCTATATGTAAGTATAAAGTGCAGTGCTTCAAATTATAAACGTTCATTAAATATGTAAACAAAAAAAAACCAAATAGTCCAAATATGAAGGACACTAATTAAAGTGTCCAGTGCTCAGAAAATGAATAATATTAAAGTGTTCAGTGCTTGTAAACTCTGCATATAAGTGACGGGTGCTTGTAGATTCTATATAAAGGTGACTTAGAGCCGACCATCAAACCAAGGAAAAATCCTCCACCGCAAAATAAATGTGATTACCAGAAACTGGTAAGTAACCAGAACCAGAACATTTGTGCTTTGGATGTCCTCCACTGAGAAGCTCTGAGGTCATCGCCCGGGACCTCCGCGGGTATCAAATCTACAGATAGCATGCCTTAGAGGCTCGTTCCTGCAAGTTCCAAGATATCACATCACAGGAGTTTTCCATGAATCATAAAATAAAAGAGAATCTCTCCATAGTGTAAAACCATTAACACAATTTATTAAAAATGGCTATAAACACATCTTCATGAAAATAATGAGCCCATCAAGTATAAAATGGCACAGTGACCTGGGGGGAACAAGATCCGACGCGTTTCGTCTGCTGTAGACGTCCTCTGGGGTGTCCCATTTTCATGGAGATGTGTTTATAACCATTTTTAATAAATTGTGTTAACGGCTTTACACTATGGAGAGATTCTCTTTTATTATATGATTCGTTGAAAACTTCTGTGATGTGATATCTTGGAACTTGCAGGAACGAGCCTCCAAGGAATACTATCTGTAGATTTGATACCCATGGAGGTCCCAGGCAATGACCACAGAGCTTCTCAGTGGAGGATATCCAAAGCACAAGTCTTCTTTTTGCTGGTTACTTACCAGTTTCTGGCAAGCACATTTATTTTGCGGTGGAGGATTTTTCCTTGGTTTGATGGTCGGCACTAAGTCACCTTTATATAGAATCTACAAGCACCCGTCACTTATATACACAGTTTACAAGCACTAAACACTTTAATATTAAAGTCTAAATTATGTGATGTGGCGGGACGGTTCTATGTGGGCACCCCATCCTGTATATGTATATATAGTTAAGGGAAAGGGGATATAGGTGAAGGGACTTGGGAAAAGGAATTGGGGATTATCATGGTGCATGTGATTTAAGTCACAACAAGGAACTTATAAAAATATTATTTAATTGATACAGGTTAAAAAAAGATTGATACAGTGGTGTAATACTAATCAAAGGTTCACAATACATAATAAAGTAGCTTGCATAAAATACAGAACAAAAGATGGTGGCATTGCATGGTGGTAAGTATCCTACATGTTTCGCCGGGATAGGGCTTCGTCAGGGATTTAACAAGCCACCATAGAGTGCTAAATGCTTTGTGAAAACGCTCACCCCGTGAGGCTTATACCATTCACCATGGACAGAGATGCGCCATGCACATCACACCGGGGAGGGGAAGCGCTGCATGCCCACAGACGGCCTCAGACCACCCGGCTATTTCATAGAATTTTTTATGCAAGCAGTATATGTAGGTCAAACCTAGAGGGCGCTGTGGAGACCTCACCGCTCATAGCAGGCTGGTGTGATGCCAGCTGGAATGAACCAGGAGAGCGGGAGGTGTGTGGAACAGCGACCCTCGTACAGCCATACATTTTTTGAGCACTAGACACTTTAATTAGTGTCCTTCATATTTGGACTATTTGTTTTTTTTTTGTTTATATATTTAATGAACGTTTATAATTTGAAGCGCTGCACTTTATACTTCCCTTTCAACGTCACAATTTTCTGTCAAATTGTTGGGCTAGCAGCTGTCATTTGTGCAATAGGTTGGTAAGCGCAGTATTCTCCCAATATATTAATAATGATCTATAGATGGCTCCATAATGTGACTACTTACGATCAATCATCATCCTCTCCCGCAGCTTTTGTTCAAGTCGCCCTTGCTGATCCTCCAGGTCCAGCTCTTTGGCTCTGTTAAATAATATCCAGCAGTGGACAGGTTAAATGAGAGAAAAAAATATATATACAGTATCTATAACATATATATAAAAGATAAAATTGCCCTAATTCATCAAATTTCAAGTAAAACGTAAGGCACCTTAAAGTGTGCTTAAGGCATGCTAAAGTAGCCTCTTGGTATTATCATAGATCAGGTTAGCATGTCAAAGCAAAATAAAGTTTATCTAACTCCAAAAACAAGAATGTAACATATTACAGCTCATCCCCTCCTTAGATGTTGTGGCTGCACTACCTTCCCTTTTCAGGCTTCTTTTCCCCTTCTTTTCACCTGGTGATCCTGCCAGTAATGCACTTCCTGTCCTAGGGTGACAACGCTCACTCATTACACTGCATCTATGGAGGAGCAGCATCATCATCCTAGGGCAGTAAGTGTGCTGAATCTTAAGAAAACCTTCCACTCTTTGTTATTCATAGAAGATAGCTGAACACAATCTGTGAGATTTCTGGACATTGGAATTCCGAAAGGTAGTTTCTTCACTTACAGATCATGCAATTAGCCTGATAAAAGATCTAAGGACTGGTAAGCTGCAATATAAGACATTTTTGATTTGTTTGGATATCCTTAAAAATTGAACTCTAGCAAAATGTCAAAGCTGCTCCTGCCTGGTGTTCCCCGCCCTCACGACAAGGGATGAATACTAGTTTTTGTCTAGGATACAAATTACTTTATCTCTCGCTCCACTTAGTTGTGGGCATCCCCTTGGCATACTCCTTTACAATGCAGGACTACCTTCCTTCCTTATCCTCCTTTTATTTCCTTCCTAACCTGCCTAACTTTCTTCCCCTCCCTTTCCTTAATTCCTTTAACTCCTTTTCCTTTGTTACGTACTAGACATTCACTTCTTTGATGGAAAGCCTTAAGGTTACAGGTCTTTAGAGTGTCTAACACAAGTCGATAGAAGATACTTATTGTTTCTCACCTTCCAAAAGAATTCTAAGTCGTGTGAATGACGGGATCCTACTACTACGACGAGGAGGTATCTACGTCACATTACTCAC
>BLSH010374019.1:1807363-1818287 GCA_018402905.1 Glandirana rugosa | reverse complement strand
ATTCCTTCCCTTCCCCTCCCACCCTTCCTTCTCTTCTTTCTTTCCAACTCCTTTCCCTTCCTCTTCCTTGTTTTCTCCCATTTTTGTTGTTCCCTTCCTTCCCTTTTTTTCCTCCCATTCTTCCATGGAAGTACATCCTTTTAGTAATCACATAGTGGTTCTATCTGTGAATGTCTCAGCATTTGTGAATACTCCCCGTAATGTGCCTAATTTGTGTATTTCCTGTGGCTCCGCCCAAACAGTTGCGTCATTCAATCACAGGAATCTGTAAATGAAGAAACTACAAGTCCCATCAGCTCCTATGACAGAGGGTCTCATAGCTCCCAATGGAACACAAATGTGGTGATGTCATGGATGCTTCCTCCAGCTCCAGAGCTGATTGGCCCTACCTCTGTACCTACCTATGGCTGGAGGAATAGTCTGCAAGAGCCAGAGCATTTCACCCGCGATCCTTTGATCACAATTGCAGCTTTGAGGGCTCCAATGCAAACAAAATGAATAAATGCACTTTTTTTTTAAATTAATCAATGCACATTCATTATTTTATTGCAGGTGGAGTGCGCCTTTAACCCCGGGGTAGGGTAGTTTGACATTTTCCTGGAGTTCAGTTTTGGATGGGCATTGCTCCGGCCATGAAGGCACCAATGCCCCCAATTATAAAGGAGTTACAGTGAGTGCGGACGCCCGGGTCCATTTCCCTTTAATAGTCCATGACAGCGTTCTCGCTTTATTAATCTCGCTGTGACTGAGATTGGAAAACCGCTCTGTAACCTTGAATTAAATGACAAAAAAAACATAAATCCTCAGAATATGTATTCCTCTCTGGCTCCCCGGCATCACAACACATTGCACCGTGAAGAGCGGGGAAAACAATTGGCGCTGTTTGTATAACGCGGCGTTCGGCTCTATGCTAATGAGAAGATTCAATGCGAGAGGTAAAGCTGCAATTTATTCCGTAATGAGATCTGCATGCAGCAGGAAGACAATGGAGACCCGTGCATATCTCCGAAATTAATCGCATCCAGAATTTCCCAGCCGCTCCGCTCTCCCCCCCCCACAAGACTCTGGCGTGCCTGCTGATAGCGCCCGCGCCCCAACTTACACGCACAGTAGCTCTGACTCGTAACGATTCAATTTACTCTTTTCTAGGGCGAGCTGGAACCACTCGTGGAGGAGCTGAGCTTCGTCCTGGGCGCCTGCGTCTGTTAGAGAGATGAATCACAAATAAAGCTTGTTGTAAGAAAAGTGCATTACATTTTCACCGCTAATAAACCATTTACAATGCACATGTATGAAAATTCATTTCCTGCACTGCGCCGGGCCACCTGCTTCTTACTTTATTATTTGTTCAAGAAATCCCTCCGTTAATCTCCCTCCCTGCCTTCCTTCCTTCCTTCCTTCCTACCCCCTATTTCCCTTTCAATTCATTCTTTACTCTCCCTTCTTTCCCTTCCTTTCCTTCTTTATTCTCCCTCTCCTCCCTTCCCTTTTCTTCCTTCCTTCCGCTCCCTTCTTCCTCCTTACCTTTCCTTACCTTTCATCCTTCTTTCCTCTCCCTACTTTCCTTCTTTTCTTCCTTCCACTCCCTTATTTCCCTTTCCATTCCTCCTTCCTTCCCTCCCTCCCTCCCTTCCCTTCCTTCCTTCCATCATTTCTTCCTCTCTCTTCTTTCCCTTTACATTCCTTCTTTATTCTTCCTTCCTTAGTTCCTCTCCCTACCTTCTTTTCCTCCCTTCCTTCCTTCCTTCCTCCTTTCCTTTCCCTTCCATCCTTCTTTCCTCTTCCTTCAATCTTTTCTTCCTCTTCCTTATTTCCCTTTCCATTCCCACTTTATTATTCCTTCCTTCCTTCCTTTCCCTACCTTCCTTTCCCCTCCTTCCTTCCTACCTCTCTTCCTCTCTCTTCTTTCCCTTACATTCCTTCTTTATTCTCCCTTTCTTCCTTATTTCCTCTCCCTACCTTCTTTTCCTCCCTTCCTTCCTCCTTTCCATCCTTCTTTCCTCTTCCTTCCTTACATCTTTTCTTCCTCTTCCTTATTCCCTTTCCATTCCCACTTTATTATTCCTTCCCTCCCTCCCTTCCTTCTTTTCTTTCCCTTCCTGCCTTTCTTCCTCTCTCTTCTCTCCCTTACATTCCTTCTTTTTCTCCCTTCCTTCTTTCCTTCCTCCTTTCTTTTCCCTTCCATCCTTCTTTCCTCTTCCTTCAATCTTTTCTTCCTCTTCCTTATTTCCCTTTTCACTCCCACTTTATTATTCCTTCCCTCCATTCCTTCCTTTCCCTTCCTTCCTTCCTTCCTTCCTGCCTTTCTTCCTCTCTTTTCTTTCCCTTACATTCCTCTTTATTCTTCCTTCCTTCCTGCCTGCCTTCTTTCCTCTCCCTACCTTCTTTTCCTTCCTTCCTTCTCTTCCCCTTCCCTCCTTGCTTCTTTCTATCCTTCCTTCCTCTCCCTTCTTTACCATTCCATTCCTTCTTTATTTTCCATACTTTCCTTTCCTTCATTCCTCTTCCTACCTTCCTTCCCTATCTGTTCCTTTCTTCCTCTCTCTTATTTCCCTTTCCATTCCTTCTTTATTTTCCCTTCCCTCCATTTCTTCCTCTCCTTTCTTCTACATTTTCCTTCCTCCCTTCCTCTCTCTTCTCTCCCTTTACATTCTTTCTTATTTCTCCCTACCTTTTTCCCTTCCTTCCCTTTCCCTTCCTTCCTCACCCTTCTTTTCCATTCCTTCTTTATTTTCCATACTTTCCTTTCCTTTCCTTAATTTCTCTTCCTACCTTCCTTCCCTTTCCCTTCCTTCTTTCCCATTCCTTTCCTTCTTTATTTTCCTTCCTTCCTCTCCCTTATTTCCCTTTCCATTCCTTCTTTATTTTCCCTTCCCTCCCTTTCTTCCACCTTTTCCTTCCTTTCCATCCCTGCCATCCTTCCCTCCTCTCCCTTTCCATTCCTTCTTATTTCTCCTCCCTTCCCTTTCCCTTCCTCTCTTTTCTTCCTTCTTTCCCTTTCCATTTCTTCTTTCCTTTCCTTTCCTGCTGCTGCCAATCTGACATCCCATGCAGGCCTGCGCACTGTGGGCACTCGGGGGCCACCCCCCCGCATGGTCGTCATACTGGAAGCAGCCACTGGATCCCAAGTGGCATGGATTGTACAGCCGGCATGGGAAAGCACAAAGCACATGCGTATCCCCATGCAGGTAACCCCGCCCCCCTCGCACTGGCGTGCACTTCACTGTGAGCGAGGCCCAACCTCCGTCAGACATAATAACAGATATAAATAATGTGCCCAGCCAGGTCCTTGACCTTCACTGCAACATCAGCCTGACCCAGTCACACCCAATCAGGACAAAGAAAGGACGGCAGCACACGGATCAGTCATCACTCTGCTCTCTCCTCCTGTCAGCACATGTGCACCGCCGCCACACCTGATTGGCTCAGCTTGCTGACCCTCCCCCAGTCTGTGCACAGGTGACTGAAGCTTGCTGTTATCAAGGCAAAGTTCAGGAATTGGGGGAAAAAAAAACGCTTTGATTTAACCACTTTCTGACTGCCCACAGTACATTTACATCATTACTTTAACGTTTAATATCGGGGTTACGGCAGCAGCTAGCGGTCATAACCCCGGTATCCTTTTATTCTGTAGGCGATTCTGCATCAGATAAAAGTGATCCCAGCAGTGGATTCACCAAGAGATCACTTTTAGGGGCTATGGGAGAGGTGCCCCCCCCCCCCAATGCTTTCTGGTCATTTCCGGGCTCACCGGAGTCGTCGGTAAACCTGGAAGAGATCCGATCTGCTGGCTGGATAGGCAGGAAGTCGAGTGAGGGCAAGATGGCCCCTACTCAGCTCTATGCCCTTGGAGGACCTCTGACGTCACTTCCTGTTCTCTGGCTTTTTTTTTTTAAGTCAAAGTGTCCAAAATATTTTTTTTTCTTTTGCTTTTAAAGGTAAATGAGAGATTTGGCGTCTTTTTGACATCATATCTCTCAATAAAGAGGACCTGTCATCCTTATTTCTATTACAATACTATACTACATTGTTTACATTCCTTGTAATAGGAATAAAAGGGATTAAAAAAAAGGACAGTGTAAAAATAAAAAAATAAAGTAAAATAAATAAGGAAAAAAAAAGTAAAGCGCCCCATCGCTGTGTGCTTTTTTTTTTTTTTGCTGTTAAAGGTAAATGAGAGATCTGGGGTCTTTTTGACCCCAGATCTCTGCATAACGAGGACCTGTTGTGCTTATTTCTATTACAAGCAATGTTTACATTCCTTGTAATAGGAATAAAAGTGATAAAAAAATAAATAAATAAAGGACAGTGTAAAAATAAAAAGTAAAATAAATAAGAAAAAAATAAAATAAAATCGCCCCATCCCACTGTGCTCTTTTGTTTCTTTTGCTTTAAAAGGTAAATGAGAGATCTGGAATCTTTTTGACCCCGGATCTCTCAATAAAGAGGACCTGTCATCCTTGTTTATATTTCAAGGGATGTTTACATTCCTTATAATAGAAATACAAGTGATGTAAAAAAAAAAAAACAACAATAAAACAGAGGGACAGCGTAAAAATAAACACAAAAAGGTAAAATAAATAAATAAAAATTTAATGTTTACATTCCTTGTAATAGAAATACAAGTGATTAAAAAAAAAAAACAATAAAAATAAAGGGACAGTGTAAAAATAAAAAATAAAGGTAAAATAAATAAGAAAAAAAATGTAACACACCTTATCCCTCTATACTCCTTTTTTTATCTTTAAAGGTAATTGAGATATCTGGGGTCTTTTTGACTACAGAGCCCTCCATAAAGTGGACTTGTCATTCTTATTTCTATTTCAAAGGATGTTTACATATGTAATAGGAATAAAAGTGAAAAAAAAAATAAAAATAAAAGGACAGTTTAAAAATAAAAAAATAAAATAAATAATAAAGAAAGAAAAATAAATAAAAAAAATAATTTAAAGCACCCCACCCTCTGTGCTGGAGCTCAGAAGCAAACGTAAGTCACACCGGTGTTCAAACCACACATGTGAGGTATCGCCGCGATCGTTAGAGCGAGGGAAATAATTCTAGCGCTAGACCTCCTCTGTAACTGTAAACTAGTAACCTGTAAAATATGTTAAATTGTCACCTGTGGAGCTTTTTAAAGCATGACATGTTAGGTATCTATTTACTCCGGGTAACATAATATTTCACATTATATAAAAAAATGGCCTAACTTTATTTATTTATTTATTTTTAATTCATTAAAGTGTATTTTGTCTCAAAAAAATTACGTTTGAAAGACCGCTGTGTGACCTAAAATATTGCAACGATCGGCATTTTATTCTCTAGGGTCTCTGCTAAAAAAAAAAATGAAAAATAAAAATGTTTGGGGGTTCTTTTGTAGCAAAAAATACTAATTTAAACCTGTTTACATTCCTTGTAATAGAAATACAAGTGATAAAAAAAAAAAAAAAACAATAAAAATAAAGGGACAGTGTAAAAATAAAAAATAAAGGTAAAATAAATAAGAAAAAAAATGTAAAGCACCTTATCCCTTTATGCTCTTTTTTTTGCTTTTAAAGGTAAATGAGATATCTGGGGTCTTTTTGACTGCAGAGCCCACCATAAAGTGGACCTGTCATTCTTATTTCTATTTCAAAGGATGTTTACATATGTAATAGGAATAAAAGTGAAAAAAAAATAAAAATTAAAAGACAGTGTAAAAATAAAAAATAAAATAAATAAGAAAAAAATAATAAAAGCGCCCCATCCCACTGTGCTCTTTTTTTTCTTTTTCTTTAAAAGGTAAATGAGAGACCTGGAATCTTTTTGACCCCGGATCTCTCCACAAAGAGGACCTGACATCCTTGTTTATACTTCAAGGGATGTTTACATTCCTTGTAAAAGGAATACAAGTGATTAAAAAAAAACAATAAAAACAAAGGAACAGTGCAAAAATAAAAAATTAAAGGTAAAACAAATAAGAAAAAAAAAAAGTAAAGCACCCCATCCCTCTGCGCTCTTTTTTAAATTTTTTTTTGCTTTTAAAGGTAAATGAGAGATTTGGGGTCTTTTTGACCCCAGATCTCTCCATATAGAGGACCTGTCAAACATATTTATATTACAAGAGATGTTCACATTCCTTGTAATACTGAATAAAAGTGATAAAAAAATAATAAGGGACAGTGTTAAAAAAAATAAAAAGTAAAATAAATAAGAAAAAAAATGAAAGCGCCCCATGCCACTGTGTTCTTTTTTTTCTTTTGCTTTAAAAGGTAAATGAGAGATCTGGGATCTTTTTGACCCCGGATCTCTCCATAAAGAGGACCTGTCATTCTTGTTTATATTTCAAGGGATGTTTACATTCCTTGTAATAGAAATACAAGTGATAAAAAAAAAAAAAAAAAAAAAATAAAGGGACAGTGCAAAAATAAAAAAATTGAAGGTAAAATCAATAAGGAAAAAAATGTAAAGCACCCCATCTCTCTGCGCTCTTTTTTTTTAAATTTTTTTTTGCTTTTAAAGGTAAATTAGAGATTTGGGGTCTTTTTGACCGCAGATCCCTCCATAAAGTGGACCTGTCATCCTTATTTCTATTACCAGAGATGTTTACATTCCTTGTAATAGGAATAAAAGTGATAAAAAATAAATAAATAAAGGACAGTGTAACAATAAAAAGTAAAATAAATAAGATAAAATAAATAAAATCACCCCATCCCACTGTGCTCTTTTTTTTTCTTTCTTTTGCTTTAAAAGGTAAATGAGAGATCTGGGATCTTTTTGACCCCAGATCTCTCCATAAAGAGGACCTGTCAGCCTTATTTATATTTCAAGGGATGTTTACATTCCTTGTAATAGAAATACAAGTGATTAAAAAAAAATAATAAATAATAAAAATAAAGGGACAGCGTAAAAATTAAAAAAAAAGGTAAAATAAATAAATAAAAATGTAATGTTTACATTCCTTGTAATAGAAATACAAGTGATTAAAAAAAAAACAATAAAAATAAAGGGACAGTGTAAAAATAAAAAATAAAGGTAAAATAATAAAAAAAAAAATGTAACACACCTTATCCCTCTATGCTCCCTTTTTTTTTTTTTTTTTGCTTTTAAAGGTAATTGAGATATCTTTTTGACTGCAGAGCCCTCCATAAAGTGGACCTGTCATTCTTATTTCTATTTCAAAGGATGTTTACATATGTAATAGGAATAAAAGTGAAAAAAAAATAAAAATAAAAGGACAGTTTAAAAATAAAAAAATAAAATAAATAATAAAGAAAGAAAAACAAATAAAAAAAATAATTTAAAAGCACCCCACCCCTCTGTGCTGGAGCTCAGAAGCAAACGTAAGTCGCGCCGGTGTTCAAACCACACATGTGAGGTATCGCCGCGATCGTTAGAGCGAGGGAAATAATTCTAGCGCTAGACCTCCTCTGTAACTGTAAACTGGTAACCTGTAAAAAATGTTAAATTGTCACCTGTGGAGCTTTTTATGTACTGTAGTTTGCGCAATTTTAAAGCCTGACATGTTAGGTATCTATTTACTCGGGGTAACATCACCTTTTACATTATATAAAAAATGGGCTAACTTTAATTTTTTTTTCTTTTTAATTCATTAAAGTGTATTTTTTTAGGTATCTATTTACTCGGGGTAACATCATCTTTTACATTATATAAAAAAATGGGCTAACTTTAATTTGTTTGTTTTTTTATTCATTAAAGTTTATTTTTTTAGGTATCTATTTACTCGGGTAACATCATCTTTCACATTATATAAAAAAATGGGCTAACTTTATTTTTTTTTTTTAAATTCATTAAATTGTATTTTTTTAAGTATCTATTTACTTGGGGTAACATCATCTTTCACATTATATAAAAAAATGGGCTAACTTTAATTTTTTTCTTCTTTTTAATTCATTAAATTGTATTTATTTAGGTATCTATTTACTCGGGGGGTAACATCATCTGTTACATTTCACATTATATAAAAAAAATGGGCTAGACCTCCTCTGTAACTGTAAACTGGTAACCTGTAAAAAATTTTAAATTGTCACATGTGGAGGTTTTTAAGTACTGTAGTTTGCGCAATTTTAAAGCATGACATGTTAGGTATCTATTTACTCGGGGTAACATCATCTTTCACATTATATAAAAAAATGGGCTAACTTTAATTTTTTTTTATTTTTTAATTCATTAAAGTGTATTTTTTTAGGTATCTATTTACTCGGGGTAACATCATCTTTCACATTATATAAAAAAATGGGCTAACTTTAATTTTTTTTTTTTTTTTATTCATTAAAGTGCATTTTGTCTCAAAAAAATTACGCTTGAAAGACCGCTGTGTGACCTAAAATATTGCAATGATTGGCATTTTATTCTCTAGGGTCTCTGCTAAAAAAAAAAAATGTAAAATTAAAAATAAAAATGTTTGGGGGTTCTTTTGTAGCAAAAAATACTCATTTAAACCTGTTTACATTCCTTGTAATAGAAATACAAGTGATTAAAAAAAAAAAACAATAAAAATAAAGGGACAGTGTAAAAATAAAAAATAAAGGTAAAATAAATAAGAAAAAAAATGTAACACACCTTATCCCTCTAGGCTCCTTTTTTTTTTTGCTTTTAAAGGTAATTGTGATATCTGGAGTCTTTTTGACTGCAGAGCCCTCCATAAAGTGGACCTGTCATTTTTATTTCTATTTCAAAGGATGTTTACATAGGTAATAGGAATAAAAGTGAAAAAAAATAAATAAAAGGACAGTTTAAAAATAAAAAAATAAAATAAATAATAAAGAAAGAAAAATAAATAAAAAAAATAATTTAAAGCACCCCACCCATCTGTGCTGGAGCTCAGAAGCAAACGCAAGTCGCGCCAGTGTTCAAACCACACATGTGAGGTATCGCCGCGATTGTTAGAGCGAGGGCAATATTTCTAGCGATAGACCTCCTCTGTAACTGTAAACTGGTAACCTGTAAAAAATTTTAAATTGTCACATGTGGAGGTTTTTAAGTACTGTAGTTTGCGCAATTTTAAAGCATGACATGTTAGGTATCTATTTACTCGGGGTAACATCATCTTTTACATTATATAAAAAAATGGGCTAACTTTAATTTTTTTTTTATTTCAATTCATTAAAGTGTATTTATTTAGGTATCTATTTACTCGGGGTAACATCATCTTTCACATTATATAAAAAAATGGGCTAACTTTAATTTTTTTTCTTTTTAATTAATTAAAGTGTATTTTTTTAGGTATCTATTTACTCGGGGTAACATCATCTTTCACATTATATAAAAAAAAATGAGCTAACTTTAATTTTTTTCTTCTTTTTAATTCATTAAAGTGTATTTTTTTAGGTATCTATTTACTCGGGGTAACATCATCTTTCACATTATATAAAAAAATGGGCTAACTTTAATTTTTTTTTATTTTTTAATTCATTAAAGTGTATTTTTTTAGGTATCTATTTACTCGGGGTAACATCATCTTTCACATTATATAAAAAAATGGGCTAACTTTAATTTTTTTTTTTTTTTTATTCATTAAAGTGCATTTTGTCTCAAAAAAATTACGCTTGAAAGACCGCTGTGTGACCTAAAATATTGCAATGATTGGCATTTTATTCTCTAGGGTCTCTGCTAAAAAAAAAAAATGTAAAATTAAAAATAAAAATGTTTGGGGGTTCTTTTGTAGCAAAAAATACTCATTTAAACCTGTTTACATTCCTTGTAATAGAAATACAAGTGATTAAAAAAAAAAAAACAATAAAAATAAAGGGACAGTGTAAAAATAAAAAATAAAGGTAAAATAAATAAGAAAAAAAATGTAACACACCTTATCCTTCTAGGCTCCTTTTTTTGTTTTTGCTTTTAAAGGTAATTGTGATATCTGGGGTCTTTTTGACTGCAGAGCCCTCCATAAAGTGGACCTGTCATTCTTATTTCTATTTCAAAGGATGTTTACATAGGAATAAAAGTGAAAAAAAAAAAAAATAAAAGGACAGTTTAAAAATAAAAAAATAAAATAAATAATAAAGAAAGAAAA
Source organism: Glandirana rugosa (assembly GCA_018402905.1). Classification (NCBI taxonomy): domain Eukaryota; kingdom Metazoa; phylum Chordata; class Amphibia; order Anura; family Ranidae; genus Glandirana; species Glandirana rugosa. Next base: position 1,808,272 of record BLSH010374019.1, on the reverse strand, counting down.
ATAAATAAAAAAAATAATTTAAAGCACCCCACCCATCTGTGCTGGAGCTCAGAAGCAAACGCAAGTCGCGCCAGTGTTCAAACCACACATGTGAGGTATCGCCGCGATTGTTAGAGCGAGGGCAATAGTTCTAGCGCTAGACCTCCTCTGTAACTGTAAACTGGTAACCTGTAAAAAATTTTAAATTGTCACATGTGGAGGTTTTTAAGTACTGTAGTTTGCGCAATTTTAAAGCATGACATGTTAGGTATCTATTTACTCGGGGTAACATCATCTTTCCCATTATATAAAAAAATGGGCTAACTTTAATTTTTTTTCTTTTTAATTCATTAAAGTGTATTTTTTTAGGTATCTATTTACTCGGGGTAACATCATCTTTCACATTATATAAAAAAAATGAGCTAACTTTAATTTTTTTCTTCTTTTTAATTCATTAAAGTGTATTTTCTTAGGTATCTATTTACTCGGGGTAACATCATCTTTCCTGACAGACTCCATGGCAGCCTACGTGTGGGTTTAGTCCCGCCTCTAATACCCCATAGGACACCTCTCCCATAAATCTTTGCTCCTGGCCGGCGGCCGTGTTCCTTCGCCCTGATTTGGGTGTGCATCCGACGGTACCTCAGACAGTCCTTTCTACTACAATGGGGCTCATTTATCTATGGATTCTTTTATGTGAAATTACTTAATTTTTCTTCTTTTTTTAATTTCAATCGAGTAAAAAAAATATATTACACTTTCTACTACAATGGGGCTCATTTATCTATGGATTTTTTTATGTGAAATTACTTAATTTTTCTTTTTTTTAATTTCAATCGGGTAAAAAAATATATTACCCTTTCTACTACAATGGGGCTCATTTATCTATGGATTGTACAGTACGAAATTTTAACGCGTTTGATGTCATGA
>BLSH010374019.1:1774780-1780674 GCA_018402905.1 Glandirana rugosa | reverse complement strand
ATCACTATATTTCTAGATATATCTCCTTAGTCCTGGGGGAAGGAGGACGACCACTGGGGGGAAGGGGGTCCTGATTCCTCTATATAGATCTTTATATCACTAGAGGGGTCACCAGCAGGAGGAAGGGGGTCCTGATTCCTCTATATAGATCTTTATATCACTAGAGGGGTCACCAGCAGGAGGAAGGGGGTTCTAAGTGGCAGATGCAATGGACCACTTGGTCATTTTATGTTCTTCTGCGTCTCACCTGAGCCTTGTGCAGCCTCTTTAGCTCTTCCTGTTTGGCTCTCAGTCTGGCATCTCTCTCCATCCTCCTCCGCTGTTTAGAAGCCGCGGAATTCTGCAAGAAGAAGATGGTTAAAGGATCAAGTGACTGTATACAAAATAAAAATATCATAATGTAATATAATAATATGTACTGCATTAAAAGTAATAAACCCGAAACCAAAAATGTAATATATTGCAGCTTACCAATCATTAGATGTGGTGGCTGCATTTGTTTTATTTTTTAGGCTTTTTTTCCCTTTGTTTTCACCTGCCAATCTGGCCAGTAACACACCTCCAGTATTAGAGCGCCCCCGCACAGGATGAAGGAGCACAGGGGGCACCTTTGAACAGCAGTATCTTTAATCTGAGTGGGGGTGGGGGGGGTGTTAGATGTACTAGCAGATTTCGATACACTAACAAATTGAAATGAAACTCTAGCTCACGCTTTATAATTGGTTACAGCAAACAGATTTTTTTTCCCTTTGGGATAAAGGTTTCACATAAATAAATAAAAGCCGATCATTGTAAGCACCCCTGCCAATGAAAAGTGGTTAGTCTCTGATACATTCTGCTGGAGAGCTTGTTCTTATGAAAAACAACAGGCTTCTGGATCACCAGATGTAAATAGAAGAAAGAAAGCCTAAAAAATAAAACAAACGCAGCCATCACATCTAAGAGTTGTCAAGCTGCAATATAATAAATGTTTAATACTGGCTGTCGTGAGACAAACATGGAGGTTGCCCCTAAAATTTTTAGTTGCCTGGCTCTCAATCTCGTCCTCAATACAAATTGCTGTGTAAATGTCTCAACATTCACACAGCTGTCACAAATAATCCCCTTTATGTGCATTTCCTATGATCTTCAGCTCCATCTAGTGGCCATAGTCAGTGGCGGCTCCATGCGCCCGGCCTCTAATCTATACGCATGGATTATAGTGGGGGTTTTTCTTGAAGCGCATGATTAGAGCCGGAGGCTTCAAAAAGGGTGCAGTGAATTAATATTCGCTAACGTCTTCTGTTTCTCCTCCCGGCCAATCAGGAAGCGGGTCCTGAGACTAGGGTTGCCACCTCATCCCTTTAAAACAGGAATTACCCAGGTTCTGTGGCTGATTAAGGTGGTAATTAAACCCACTTAGGCTACTTTCACACCTATGCTGCCCGATCGTTAGCGGTAAAACACTGATAATTTGCGGAACTTTGGCGCCGCTATTCGGGCGGCAGCGGTGTGCTTTTAGCCCCCCCCCCATAAGGGGTTAAAAAGGGGTTAAAAGTGCCGGCTAGCGGCACTCCCAAGGTGGTGTACAGCCGCTTCTGGAGCACTGCCCATTCATTTGAATGGGCAGGGGCGGTGGAGGAGCGGTGTATACATCACTCCCACACCGCCCCATAGATGCGGCTTGCAGGCGATTTTTTACCATCCTGTAAGCGCACCGCCCCAGTGTGAAAGCACTCAGGCTTTCACACTGAGGTGCATTAGGAGACAGTTTAGAGGCGCTTTACAGGCGCTGTTTTTAGCAAAAAATGCCTATAAAGCGCCTTTGGTGTGAAAGGGGCCTAAGGCTCGATTCACATGAATGCATTTTGCTTCTCAGTGTTTTTTCACGGCTTTTTGCTGTGCTTTATGCGTTTTTTAAAAGCGTTTTTGAGGCATTATTACCGCGTTTTTACCGCAATTTGCGTTTTTTATTTTAAATTTTTCTTTATTTTTTGGAAAATTATGTTGCCAGGCAGATGTAAAACGCAAATTGCTGCAAAATCAAAAATGCAGCACTTGCGTTTTTTTGCATGCCCATCGAAGTCTTCTACATGCAAAACGCTGCTTTTTGCAGGAAACTGCATTTTGCAAAAAATGCAGGGAATTTTTTTTTAACATGGGTTCCTATGGAACACGTTCACATCAATGCATTTTTGTGCCTCTGCGTTTTTGGAAAGGGTCGGGGACTTTTTTTTCCGCAAAAAGCAGCGTTATGCATGTAATAGACTTCAATGGGCATGCAAGAAAAAGTGCTGCGTTTTTTATGTTTTTACCGTGATTTTGCGTTTTGCATTTTAAATCTGCCTAGCAACAAAATTTTACCAAAAAAAACGCAGAAATCACAAGGTGCGATAGAAAACACATCAAAAACACTGTAAAAACGCAGAAAGCACAGCAAAAAGCAGTGAAAAAACGCTGAAAAGCAAAATGCATTAGACCCCTTTCAAACTGAGGCGCTTTACAGGCGCTATTTAGCTAGAAATAGTGCCTGTAAAACACCACAAAAATCCCACCCCATCCACCCCAATGTGAAAGCCTTGAGTTCTCTCACACTGGGGCGGTGCGCTTGCAGGATGTTATAAAAAAGTCCTGCAAGCCGCATCTTTGGGGCGATGCGGTGAGCGGTGATGTACCGTTCCTCTACCACCCCCATTGAAAACAATGGGGCAGCGATTCCGAAGCGGCTGCACACCTCCTCAGAAGCGCAGCGCGCCGGCACTTTTAACCCTGTTTTAATCCCTTGTGGGAGGTTAAAAGCACACCGCTCCCGCCGCCGTACCGCTAGCGCTACCGCCCCACCGCCCTCCAGTGTGACAGTGCCCTTAGTGCGAATCGAGCCTAGTGCCTTATCTGCATTAAGTTAGCCTCAGAACCTGCGTAATTCTTATGTGTTCGGGTTTAAAGGGATGAGGTGGCAACCCTACCTGAGACCCAATTTGCCGCAACCTAAGTCCTGATTGGCTGGGAGAAGCGACCGCCAGGACTCGGGAGAAGATGCGCACGGGGGGGGGGGGGGGGGGGGGGCCAAAGCCGCCACTTGGATGGGGTAAGTGCGGGGATGGTGGTGATCGATCAATTGAGCAAGTAGCGGGGGTGGTTGGCTTGCCGGGGGGGAGGTGGCCCCGCAAGATAATTGAGCACCATCCGCCACTGGCCAGAGTTGTCTTCCTTATTGTGGTAATTCAGAAAAAAAGTCCTCATTATGGCCACTAGATGGAGCTGACGGTCACAGAAAATAAACATGTCAGACGTATTGGAGTTGATTTACTAAAAACTGGAGAGGGCAAGATCTGGTGCAGCTCTGCATGGGAACCAATCAGCTTGCAGGTTTCACTGTCAAAGCTTCATTGAAGAAGCTGAAGTTAGGAGCTGATTGGCTGCCATGCACAGTTGCACCGGATTTTGCACTCTTCCAGTTTTAGTAAATCAAGTCCCTCATGAGGATTATTCAGGACGGGGGTTTGAAGTATTTATACAGCATTTTTTTTTTTTATAACTAGACCCCTAAATGTCACTGACCCGGAATTATGCTACCTTCATTTTTTTATCATTATAATTTTACATTAAAGCCTAGTTCCAGCCAAAACGTTGAGTGTAGTTTTGGATAGAATTGGAAATGTTGGAGTCTCCGGCCAATCGGGTCTCAGGACCCACTTCCTGATTGGCCAGGAGAAGAATCAGGAAGACAATAGCAAATATTAATTTGCTAATGTCACAGAACTGGATGGGCTCTGGGCGCAATGCTCTGCGCCCCAAGCCCACCCTTTTTTGAAGCCAATTAGAGCCTCTGGCTCCAATCATGTGCTTCAAAAAAAAAAAACCTCATTGAAATCCATGCGTCCGGTGCCCTGTATGTAGATTAGGGGCCGGGCGCCTGGATTAGGTCATGGATGCTCAACCTGTGGCCCTCCAGCTGTTGCGGAACTACAAGTCCAATCATGCCTCAGACTTTGGGAGTCATGCTTGTAACTGTCAGCCTTGCAATGCCTCATGGGACTTGTTGTTTTGCAACAGCTGGAGGGCCACAAGATGAGCACCCATGGATTAGGTGGACAGCGCCCCTTATGGACTGGGTGGGGGTGAGGTAAGGAAGTGTATAAGGTGGTCGGGCGGTGGGCTTCAATAAGTTACAGCCACTTTGTCCTGAGCGGGTCTTAAAGATATGCGGCTTCAACCAGATTCAGCAGCATTTTCACAGTGCCTCCCGGCAGGACAGCGGTTTCTTTCAAATGTTATTGTGCATTCCCAGGTCAGCTGCTGTAAACCGGTACAGGAGGGGAGGGAGGTTCAGGAAAGGGTTACCTTAAATGATGAGGAGCGTGCATACGGTAAATCTTCCTCGGAGGAACTTGTGTAATTCTCACTTTTTGTCACTCTGTTTTTCATTTCTGAAACAATAAAAAAATAAAGTAATTGTCAGTTTAGAGGCGGAATGGATTGTGGAGCACCTGGCACCGGCTGCCGTAACATCTCCACCATCCTAGGCCCTAGGGGCTGTTTTATGCCTGGCTCCCGTCCAGGGCCCCCGGGGGCCCCGTTCCTGACAATCCCGGCTCTGTGTGTATCTGAGACACGGCAGACAAGGCGCTGGCGCGGTTCTATCTGTAAACAGCAATTAGCCGGGGTGACAGCGCATGAATGCACTTAAGGGCTCCGTCTCTAATTAAAAATGGATGCTCCAAGGCTGCGATGTATACGGATTTTTTTATTTTAATAAATGACGGCGGAACGCTCGCCAGCTCTTAGGAAAATTAGTCTTCCGAGTCTTTTTGCGTCTGGAACGCGGCATCTGTTCAGCGTCCCGGCCCCGTGGCGTCAGGGTGTCCAAAACACAAAGCCACTTGGTGGATAACATATTGGAAAGGACATGGGGGGGCGCTGTGGTGGCACGCAGCCAATCAGAATTCAGCTCATGCAGCAGGACCTATGAGAGGTCATTTCTGATTGGTGTAAGGATGCAATCTCATTATTTATCATAAAACCTTCTGACTTTAGGATGCTGCTCTATTCTGCTCAGATCCTTCTCAGTTTATGATGAAGAGCCGTTCTTCTTTAGAACTATTCATTCCCGACATGAAGTCCTACAGTGCATGGCTTCAGCAACTGTCAAGTCTGCGCAGGCCTGGTGACAGTTGAAAGCTCAACGCCAGAGGAAGGAAGTGATAGAGCCGCTGCCGGGTTTTTATTACTGTCTGTTTCCTTGCTGTATGAATTGTGCCAATGACATTGATCATCAGGGTGTCCCCAGGACATGAAATAAGGCAGAGTACCCAGCGGGGACACAGACAGCAAAAACAGACCTGGAAGAGCCTCCAATTCCTTCCCAGTCCACTAGTTGGAGTTTAAAAGACAAATAGATAGATAGATGGATAGATAGATAGATAGAGAGATAGATATGAGATGGATAGATAGATAGATAGATAGATAGATAGATAGATAGATAGATAGATACAGGGGCGTAACGATAGGGGTTGCAGGGGTTGCAATTGCAAACGATAGGGGTCCAGGGGGCCCATGTGCTTCCCTTGTACACCTGAATAGGAGTGATGGCGGGGGTGGCATTTAGAGGACCCAATCTCCTCCATTTTCCTCTATCCAGTTTACTTGTCTTCTGCTGTACCCAGGGCCCCTGTGTGCTTCCCTGGTCCCCCTGGGGAATGCTGCAGAACTTATCAAAGGGCCCCACTGCAGTACCGTAATAAAGGGACCCACGATGGGAGTAAAGGGCCCCAGGATCAGTGGGAAGAGGGAAGGGCCCTAGTCAGGGGGGCCCTTCATAATTTCTTGCACCGGGGCCCTGAAGGTTCTAGTTACACCTCTGGATAGATAGATAGATAGATATGAGATAGATAGATAGATAGATAGATAGATAG
>BLSH010374019.1:1767280-1772280 GCA_018402905.1 Glandirana rugosa | reverse complement strand
ATGTTTTCAAATGTTTTTTTTATGAAGAGCGCTGGTAAACAATACAAATCTCGCTGATTGAACTGCTTTGGCACAGAATGTTTTTTTTTTTTTTTAAAAAACGCTTGAAACAAATGGATCACCTGGGCGGGAGGAGGGCCGGTCAGGGGAGATAGGCAGGATATTAGATATCTAACTGATTAAAATGAAAGCAGAAAAATAACAAAATAAATGTGAGTAGCATTAAAATATAAAAGAAAAATGAAGCTTCTGTTTCAATGTTCACTTTGAATGCGGAGTTCTCCCTCTGCAGTACTTCTTTTCCACCACAAGATGTCCTCATTCTGATGGCTAACAGAAGTTTTCTCTCATCCCGGACCAGCCCCCAACCTGTGATGAGCTCATCTCTCTGTCACTCTGCTCTCTCCTCCTATCAGCATGCTCCTTGTCAGAGCACACAAACAGATTGGCTCCTTGTGCTGCTTCTTCCTCTCACACTCCAGCCCTGCTGTCTAGGGACTGATACCTGGGCAAATTCAGGTATTTACACTGCCTGCTACATTTAGTTGTGTTTTCATGATTGCAGAGCTGCACTAATGCGTTTTCTATTATATTCAGCTTTCAAGTAAATCTAAATCCAAAACTTTTTGGGTAAAGTAAGGAATGGTTTAAACCCCTGTTACTTTTTCCTTTTTTTTTTTTACTGTGTCCTGTTTAAAAAAATCCCTTTCACTTCCTGTCCCATCCTGTCCTAGAGACATACGAGGAATTGAGGGGAAATCCCCTCGTTGTCGCCAGAATAGGTGTCCCTCATTTTCCCTCACCACCTATTCTGGTGACAACTGTAAATACCAGACAGATGTTATAACCCCCCCCCCATTCTATATAAAATCAAAAACGATGACCTTTAACCTTTTTATAGCCACCGTTGTGTGTTATATGTTGGTGGTGGCAGGCAAGGCCGGGACAAGGGGTGGGCGGGAGGGGAAGTTGCCCTGGGCACAATGGTTTACTGGGTATAGGATCCTCTAAGCTTGCACATCATGCAGGGAGGGGGGCGCAGTTTGGCATCTTTGCCCTGGGCGCTGGATGACCTTGTCCTGGCACTGGTGGCAAGGATTATTTTTATTATTCAGATGGAAGAAATTCGGCAGATGCCCAATCACTTCCACACACCCCCATCAGTGCTGGGGGAAAAAAACCCAATAATTTATTACTAGAAATGGCGGTGATCTGTGACTTATAGCGGGACTGCGATATTGCGGCGGACAATCTATTTATATTTTTCCTCATATTTTTTGGTAAAAAAAAAAATCGCAATTGGCGTTTATTGATTGGTTTGCGCAAAAGTTGTCGCGTTTACGAACTATGAGAATTCATTTATGAGGTTTTTATGTTTTTTTTTCTAGTAATGGCGGCGAGCTGCAATTTTTAGCAGTACTGCGACATTGCGGCGGACATGTCGGACCATTTTGACACTTTTTCGGGACCATTGGCATTTATACAGCGATCAGTGCTGAAAACAGCCACTGATTACTGTGTAAATGTCACTGGCAGGGAAGGGGTTAACACTAGGGGGCAATCAAAGGGTTGAATGTGTTCCCTGGGAGGTGTTTCTAACTGCATGGGGGATGGGCTGACTGGGGCAGGAGAGAGATCGCTGCTCCCAATCACTAGGAACAGATGATCTCTCTCTACTCCCCTGACAGATTGGGGATCTGCTTTGTTTACACTCGCAGATCCCCGTTCTGCCTGTCTCGGGATCGAGGGTGGCCTGCAGACATTGAGTCCGCCCCCACCTGCTGATTGGCTTTCCCGCTAGCCAGTGAACGTGCGCACCCCCCGTGATTTCCCAGGTTAGGACCAGAGCACTTTTTGCGATTCGGCACTGCGTCGCTTTAACTGACAATTGCGCGGTCGTGCGGCGTTGTACCCAAACGAAATTTGCGTCCTTTTTTTCCCACAAATAGAGCTTTCTCTTGGTGGTATTTGATCACCGCTGCGTCATTTCTGATCACCGCTATAAACAAAAGAAGAGCGACAATTTTGCAAAAAAAAACAAAAACAAATTTCTTACTTTTTGCTAAAATACAAATCCAAAAAAAAAAATATAAAAAAACATTTTTTTCACCGGTTTTGGCCGATTTATATTCTTCCTCATATTTGTGATAAAAAAAAAATCGCAATCGGCGTTTATTGATTGGTTTGCGCAAAAGTGGCAGCGTTTACGGATGATGAGAATTAATTTCTGGGTTTTTATTGTTTTTTTATTTATTTAATAGTAATGGCGGCGATCTGCGATTTTTAGCGGTTCTGCGATATTGGGGCGGACATGTCGGACATTTTTGACACTTTTTTGGGACCATTGACATTTATACAGCGATCAGAAATTCAAATGCCCACTGATTACTGTGTAAATGTCATTGGCAGTGAAGGGGTTAACCTGCAGGGGGAGATCTAGGGGTTAACTGTGTTCCCTGGGTGTGTTCTAACTGTGGGGGGTTGGGCTACCATGGGCATGAGAGATCTAACTGATCCCAGTGACAGGGATCAGTAGATCCCCCATGCCCGCACTGTCAGAATGGGGAACTGCCGTGTTTACATCGGCGGTTGCCCGTTCTTGGCCTGTGGCCGCTCATCGCGGCTCGCCGCGGGCACACTCCTTAGGAGTGCGGTGGGCGCGCGCGCACGCCCCCTAGTGGCCATTCGCAGATCGCCATCTTTTTACGCCGATTCGCGCACAGCATCCACACTGCCGCCGTGAATACACAGCAGGCGGTGGGGAACTGGTTAAAGTGACGCAGTGCCGTATCGCAAAAAATGCTCTGGTCAGGAGGGGGGTAAATTGTTCCGGGGCTGAAGTGGTTAAAGTGTCGCCTATGGAAAATATAGGGTACTGAAGTTTGTCTCCGGTTTACAGGCGCACACCATGTTCAGCTTCACCATGTTGGGTATGTACTGTATTTAATCGGTACAACTTAATATTTTAAATTTTATCCAAAAAATTGGGTAATATATTGCATTTGTGTGCCCTACAACTAACGGAGTATTTTATTACTGGACTTTTGCACTTATGTCACATAAAAATTAATGCTACTCCTTTTTTATTCTCTAGGGCAGGGTTTCTCAACCAGGGTTCCGTGGATCCCTAGGGTTCCTGGAGAGGTTGCTAGGGGTTCCTTGAGCAATGGGCAATTTCTACCTCTCAGATAAATTCCCAATGACACCATTGATCTTTTTAGTTATCTGTAAGGGGTAATTCTTCCCATTGACCACAAGTGTAAGGAGCATTCTTCCCATTGACCATCACACTAATGTATCATGAGTTGTAGATTTTTAATTTTTAGCAGGGGTTCCCCGAGACCGGAGAATTCGTTCAAGGGTTCCTCCGTGTTGATAAGGTTGAGAAAGGCTATTCTAGGGTGTCTGCTTTCAGAAAACATAGAATGTGTTGGGGTTTTAACTAATTTTTAGGGCCGAAATATTTTTTTTAAACGTGCAAAAATGCAAAATGCCTCTGGCCGTGAAAGTCTGCTTTCAATTTAAAATATATTTATATTTAAAAAAAGTATTTTTTTAGACTTAAAAATAATAAATCTACAATAAATAATAACATTCACTCACCTAGCTGAGTAACAGAAAGCAGACTCGGAGCTGCCATGGAATTGGCCCGGGGTCTCTCCTCCGCTTCTTTTTCATTTGCCTTCCTCCTAATGGCCCATGGAACGTACCAAGAGTCATTGGAAAATGCACTTGCAGGATTTTCGGAGGGCCTGGTCATTGACCTCAAAGACGAAAAAATGGAGTCTCTCCTGTTCCGGAAAGGGATATCTGAAAAAGTGCTGGTTTGGTGGTTCTCTCTGAGGGTGAACCTCTCCAACATTTTTGGCATGTCCTCCACTTTAGAAGAAATGTTGGATCTCTGAGAAGAATTCCAAGATGGACCCTCTTTAGACGTTCTGAATTCACCTTGAGGTGTGGAGGAGCGGTAGGGCAAAAAGTTCATTTTGGTATCGTTAAGGTTGGTCTGGGTTTCCGAACTGCTAAAGCTCCTTCTGAAAAATGTACTGGGAATATCGAAATAGTTTGTCTGTGATGCCGGCTTGGGTTTAGCAGCTGGTTTTGGGCTCTCAGAAGTAGAGCCGACCGAACGCAAGAAGGACCTTTTTATGGCGCTAGACAAGATGGAGAACGCCGACTTTGGCTTGCTCTCCGCCTCCCCTCCTGGGTCGTGGTTGACATAAGAGGGCTGCTCATAAACATTTTTGGTTTGCCTGGGGTTGGCTGAATTCCAGTCTAGAAGGTTTGATTTTTCCTCGTTGGAAAGGACTAACTTTTTTAACGTTGGGTTTGCCAGCTTGTTTGGCTCATGACGTTGTAGGTCTTGCTTGTTCCTTTCGTCCATTCGCTTTTCTTTTTCAAAAACATCACGGCGGTCAGTGAAATTCTCTGAAGGGTTCTCCAATGGGTTGTAGGAATACTGATAAGTGGAATTTGGATATAAAGTCCTAGGTGCCCCATAGTCACTGTGATTTGGGGCCACATGGTTGTTGGACAAAGCTTTGTAATGAGGAACATAAGACGGTATGTCCGGGTAATCTTCCTCGGGAGCTTTATAACTTTGGCCAGCATGGTGGGGCTGGGTGAAATGTTCTGGAGAATTGTTGTTGAACACCTGCGTAAGATGGAAAATGAAATACCAATATGAGCACAGCACTATGAGCATCAAAATGGCCTCCTACATCATTATACTCTGCAAGGAGAAGGAGAGGAAGGAGAAGGAGGAAAAAAAGGAGGAGAAGAAAGAGAAGGAAAATGAGAAACAGTAGAAGGAGGAGGAGGAGAAGAAGGAAAAGGAGGAGAGGAAGAAGAGGAAGAAGGTGTGGGAGAAGGAAAAGGAGAAGAAAGAGAAAGAAAATGAGAAGGAGGAGGACAAGGAGAAGGAAAGAGAAGGAGAGGGAGGAGGAGAAGGAGGAGAGGGAGAAGGAGAAGGAGGAGAGGGAGAAGGAGGAGAGGGAGAA
>BLSH010374019.1:1733300-1747405 GCA_018402905.1 Glandirana rugosa | reverse complement strand
CCCCCCCCCCCCCCCCCGCAGTGTCATTGTGATAAGCGGCAAACCGCTTATCACAGATAACCCGCTTATAACTGCTTATCGCAGAGAGGAGCAGTTATTGTGGAAAGGCGCTCCTCTTGAAGTGCCGCCTGGGACCCATGGTCCCATTCGGTCCCATGGTAGGGCCGGCCCTGCCTGAAGTAATTAAAAGCTTGGAGAAGCTACAAAACATTATAGAACGAGTGTAGTTGAATGTGCCTAACTACTACCAGTTGTACCATAGTCTCAGAATAGGTAGAGATGGCCTGGAGAAGCTAAGAAAGGTCTTTAACATTACAGAAGAAGGGCAGTTGAATGTGACTCACTGCTACTAGCTATACCCAAGTTCCCGAAATGGTAGAGATAAGGCTTTGGACTTTGATCTTTTATCCATCACAACAGAAGGTGTTGCTTGGACCTGGCAACTCTACCTTGGCAGCTCTACCACAATGCCAATACCAAAGGCCAGTGGCCTCCTAAATTCTAAACAAGACTTACAAAATGCACCAGATGGTCATCTTGAGAGTCCTCAAACTCTTAAGGTGACAGTCTAGCCCTTTTTTTTTTTTTTTTTTTGCCAATTTCGACTAGCTATACCATGGAGAAATTAGATTCTTGGAGGCTTGGAGAAGCTACGAAACATCACAAAATAGTAGCTGAATGTACCTAACTGCTATTAGCTATACCATAGGCCCTGAAAAGGTAGAGATGAGGAGCTGGGCTTGGAGCTCTTATCCATCAAAACAGAAGGTGTTGGTTGGGCTTGGCAACTTTACCTGAGCACCTCAACCACAATGCCGATCCCAACAGATAATATGACTGTTTTTTGCTCACGGCTTTATGTAGAGTGACTTATGTAGACCATAACGGGGCAGATCTGAGGTACATTCCTAACAAATGTATATGTATGTGTTACATTTTTGCTATCTTAATACCATAGCGTATCTATTTGAAGCATTTTCCGTTTGTTGACTTATTTATGATCTATAGTTCTACAGGGACCTTTTGGGGGAAGTCTGTTTAGTTATAGTTCCCTGTCATTGCTTGTTGCTTAGGTTTTGATACAAATGTATTTAAGGTGCACAAAACATTTGGCCATATAGAGTATCTACTGTATATTGCTCACCATCAATAGCTTTAGATGGGTGTCCTGAGTCTTTCTGGGTCTCAGAGGATCTCTCCTTTTTCCGTGAAGAGAGTCTCCTGCGATGAATCCTGCCGTGATTATCCTCTGGGGCACACTCCTTGTCTGAGCTGGAAGATGGTATATAGAGATATTAGATACTGTTTAGCCACAGGTAGATACTAAGCACTATTTCTTTCAGGAGACCGGGGACTTTACTGCTTATTTAATTTATGCTAAAAAAATGCTCTAGTAAAAAAACCCTTCCCAATTAACTACAATATACACATTTCAAGAAAAGGCTTCCTGAATTTGGACGTTTGCTGAAATCTTGCAAAAGAATGCTGTGGGAGGGTCTACCATCACTATAATCATAGTACCAGTCACAGTGCTGTACCAATGCAGCACCTCTGGCATTCCTTTAGAACAGTTCTTCTCAACCACAGTTTGGTAGAACCTTAAGGGTCACCAGAGGTTGCTAGGGGTTCCTTGAGCTGTGGCTGATTGAGTTCTTCTTCATTGGTGTCTGCATAGTTCTGGGTCCTGTGCCAATCGACTGGGCCAGTGGCACAACACCAATGATCCATTTAGCTGTCTGTAAGGAGTACATTCTTCCCACTGATCACCAATGTAAGGGGCATTCTTTCCACTGATCACCAATGTAAGGAGCATTCTTCCCACTGATCACCAATGTAAGGAACATTCTTCCCACTGACCACCAATGTAAGGAACATTCTTCCCACTGATCACCAATGTAAGGAGCATTCTTCCCACTGACCACCAATGTAAGGAACATTCTTCCCACTGATCTCCAATGTAATGAGCATTCTTCCCACTGGCTGCCAATGTAAGGATCATTCTTCCAAATGGCCCCCAATATAAAGATCATTATTCTCACTATTCACCAATATAAAGCGCATTCTTCCCACCGATCACCAATATAAGGGGCATTCTTCCCACTGACCACCAATGTAAGGTTCATTCTTCCCACTGGCCACCAATGTAAGGTTCATTCTTCCCACTGGCCACCAATGTAAGGTTCATTCTTCCCACTGACCCCCAATGTAAGGAGCATTCTTCCTACTGATCACCAATGTAAGGGGCATTCTACCCACTGCTCACCAATGTAAGGAATATTCTTCCCACTGATAACCAATGTAAGGGACATTCTTTCCATTGGCCACCAATGTAAGGACCATTTTTTCACTGACCCCCAATTAGATGGTTTTAGAAAGGTTCCTCGATATCCAACATTTTTTAAGAGTTCCATTGTGACAAAAAGGTTGAGAAAAGCTGCTTTAGATGTTAATTTTTCATCAAGAGTAAATCCCAGTGCAGTAAACCTATGACCCTTTCCGGGGATGCCTAAAAGTCCTGTACAGTCTTCTGGAGAAAGACATAGAGAGATGATTTTTGGGAAATCCTGTGTAATAGTGAAATCTGATCACCTGCTCTCGTCACTCAGCACCATGACACGGACAGCCGTCAGGTTATTCTCCGCTGCCTCTTCCCCGGGGCCGATCCTGACAGCCTTCCACTCCGTGGAGACAGACGAGTTCCTCCTTTTAAAAATGCTGAACGCAGAGTCACTTCTGGACTTCTTGGGGGAGGTCGGCTCATCTGTTGACCCAAACATAGAAAACCTTTTAAAAATGGTTTTGAGATTAATTATATTGTATTCATAGTTTGCTTTTAAAGGGGGTCACTCCAACCAAATGCTTTTAGGTAAGTGGAGTTCCTTGCTTGGCTTACCCATAGGCACCTTAACAGAAGTGAGAGTTTCAGGTTCCCAACTCCACCCCCAAAGCACAACCAATGTAAGACCTGTTTACCTGGTGAAGGGTTCATATTTCTGTCCATCCACTCCTGAGATTTACACAACTCTGTCACACAGCTTAGCCCTGTCTTGGAGGGGAGGAGACCTGATTTTTTTCTGTTGCAGTTCAGTAACACTTACAGGTCTTTTCCCTGCCCCAGCCTGTAAATTGAAAGATGGCATTGCCACACTAGTTTGTACAGTCCATAAAATATTTTTTTCTGCAGCAAAAAGCCAACATGTTTTGGGGCTCAACACCCCACCCCTTTATCAGGGACCATAGGTTACTTCTTCCAAGCAACTGCTTGATCTCTGTAGCCTACTTGGATTCCAACTAACAGTCCAGGTTTGTATCCATCACCCAATGGTTACCATTCTAAATCCCCTGATGAAGGGGAAGTGTTGATCCCCTGAAACGCGTTGGTTAAAATCTATAATGGACTGTACAAGCTAGTCGGGTGCTCCCATCTTTTCAAATTCTTAGCAAACTCCTCCGAGGGCCCAGCAGGACACCATGTTTGTAGCTGAGTAGCCTCTAGGACCACATACCACATATAATGTCATAACAAACCACCACAAGGTTCAGTGCCCCTATACCATTAAAAAAAGACCAGCCTGTGAATGGACAGTGAAAGAGAGGCAGCAGACTGATGAGCTCATCTCTCAGTCATTCTGCTCTCTCCTCCAATAAGTATGCTTCCTGGACTGCAACACAACTGATTGGTTGCTTGTGCTGCTTCACCCTCCCTGAGTCTGAGCTCTGCTGTACAGGGACTACAGGAGGGCCGATACCAAGTCAAATTCAGGTATGTACACTGCTCTAATTTACAAAAGTGGAGTGGTTGTAAACCCTTAGGGTCCTTTCACACGATTTTGATGGGCTCCGCTGCTCAGCGGGGATCCATCCGTTGAACCCCGCTGAGCCGGCGGATGAGAGGACCGTCTCTGCTCTCCATGCACAAACGGACTTGTCAGAGCTCCGCTCTCCTCTATGTTCATCTGATTCAATCTGCCAGACGGATGGAAAATAGGGTTTCCATCCGTTTGTATTTGGCGAATCGGAGCGGATCGGGTGTCAGCAGACATGTCACCGCTGACATCCGTCGCTTCATAAAGGACAATGGAGCGTCCATTCAGGTCCGCCTGAAAAACTGACAGGCGGACCTGAACAGTCCATTCGTGTGAAAGGGCCCTTACATATACCCAGTGAAGTGACTGGCCTCTGGTGATATACAGAGATGAAACAAATCCTTCTACATACATTGTACCTGTTTATCTGCAGCACTCTCTCTTCTACTGCCTCCTAAAACACACATTTTACACAGCATTTCTGAGCTCCAGAAGACAGGGAGTGTGGATCTAATGTCACACACTGCACAGCATAGAGCAGGGAGCTGAGTGTAATCTGAGACCTGAGTATATGGAATGGAGGCATCTTCCTCTTTACAGTCTCACAGTGAAACATGCAAAGCTGAAGCCGTCAATCACCTGATGTGTGCTGCATGGGGGGGTGATCCCTTGGTGATGGCAATACTGGGACAGGTCCTCCCCCCTCCTAATACATGCCAAAAAATGGGTGCACAATCTTCTGCCCATTCTTTGCCCCCTTGCTTTGGCTGTCCATGGATGGTTAGCATGAGTGTGCACTGCCCATGCATGGCCAATCATTTGCTTTCTTGTAGCTAGAAGGTAGTTGCACATGCTCAGTGTGTTTTTGTTTCAGCCATAGGCGGATGGGGTGAACAGAGGATATGTCGGAACTAGAGTTGCCACCTCATCCCTTTAAACCCGAACACATATGAATTACACAGGTTGTTCTGAGGCTAATTTAATGCAGATAAGGCACCAAGTGGGTTTAATTACCACCTTAATCAGCCACAGAACAACCTGTGTAATTCATATGTGTTCGGGTTTGAGGGATGAGGTGGCAACCCTAGTTGGAACACAGCATGACAGCAATAGCTGTCAGAGCAGACATGAAGCTGTGGCCCACTGATAGCCACTGATCTGGAGATTGCATGTGTGCCCTCCCCTACTGCTGCACCCTGGGTAGCCTTTCCTACTGCTGCGCCCTGGGCAGCCTCCCCTACTGCTGTGCCCTGGCCAGCTGACCCTCCTGCCCACCCCTTGTCCCTGCCCTGGGTGTCAGCATAAACCTTCAGAAGTGACTAATGCAGATAGCAGAGGAATGAGAGAGAAGTCAGAAATGCTTTGGATTGAGGCAAATACACACTGGAACAGTGGTTCTCAACTCCGGTCCTCAGGACCCACTAACAGGCCAGGTTTGCAGGATAACTGAACTACATCACAGGTTATATCATTTGCTGCTCAGTGATTGCAGTATTCTAGCCTGCATTTCCCCAAGGTAATACTTAAAACCTGGCCTGTTGGTGGGTCCTGAGGACCGAAGTTGAGAACCACTGCTCTAGAAGGATATGCTTTCTTTTTTTTTTCATTTCAGAGTTTTTAAACCACTTTAATGTATTAATAAGTACAGCTCTGTGTTTATTTTCTATAATTCTTTCTTTTTTATCTACCAAAAAAATCTTGAAAATGACTTTTGAAAGGGCATGAAATGAACGTATCAAAGATTTAATGAGATTTCAGCCTTTGGGTTTCCAATATTTTACGTCTTAGAAGCCCTGGGCGATCCTCAGCTTGCGATGTTCCTTTAAGTAATAAATGAAGTTGGGACATAATGCCCGGAACGCTGTCTCCTCTCTGGAGTGCCGGGATGAGTCCTGGTAATATAATATTTTAATAAGACCTTGTTAAATCATCACTGTGCTGGAGTCCAGGAACCCTTAACACCGACTCCCTCCAAGATCTTGCAGCGTTCATAATTGGCTATTCCTGTCTGGTGATAATCCGGCCGCCTTCTATAGCGATTTCTTCAATTATATCCTCTGTGTGTTTGCCCGGGCACGTTCTACTTCCCCAGGATGACTGCGCTGAAGAGAGAACCACCCCAACCTGAACAGGTGTCATCAGGTAGAGTCACACACTGGCATCTTATATCTCTAAAGGTCTTGAGCCACGGTATCTGTGCTCCCAACGTCGCCTTCCTGCCATTATGAGGGAGTCCAGTTCACTAAGGGCTTGTTCAAATGAGAGGTTGAGGGTGGTAAAACTCGATGGTTAAACCACGCTTTAAAGCCTTCTGTTGCCCATCTATCTCATCAATATCTTCTTTGTAAAATCTCCAGAACTGGACATAGTAGTCCAAATGAGGTCTAACTAAAGATCTATATAGAAGAATCAGGACCCCCTTCCTCCTGCCGGTGACCCCTCTAGTGATATAAAGATCTATATAGAGGAATCAGGACCCCCTTCCTCCTGCCGGTGACCCCTCTAGTGATATAAAGATCTATATAGAGGAATCAGGACCCCCTTCCTCCTGCTGGTGACCCCTCTAGTGATATAAAGATCTATATAGAGGAATCAGGACCACCTTCCTCCTGCTGGTGATCCCTCCAGCGATAAATAATAATCTCTATAGGGGTATCAAGGCCATAATGTCTAGTGAGAAGGTTTTCCTTGCGGAGGTCTACAAGTGAATGTGGACAAATTTCCTTGAAGGTTTTTTCCAGATGTTGAACATAAGAATCCACAGTCTAAACAGGTTTGGTCCAACAGCTTCTTTCCAACCCAAAGGATTAACGGCTGCTACAGAACACACTGTTTTGATTACAAAGTGGGCGTTAAGGGTAACTGACAATAAAACAAATGGGAGTTTATCAGAAGTATCACTTAGAACCACTTTGAAACTACGCCCTAAAGATTCTGGCAATTTCTCATCCGAGTTCAGCAGTGAGAGGGCTGGCAGGGACCTGAGCCAGGAGACGGATTAAAATAGATCCAATTTTTTTTTTTATTGTGGCTTATTTTACCTTACAAGGGCACAGATTATTGTGTGTTAGCAATACGTCTCCATGTATATATCTTTCATTATAGAGATGAGTTTGCGTTACCAAGAAACCAAAATGACATGAGTAATGACATAATGACAATCACATGTTTCTCCATAAAACCATGGAAGGAGCAAAGTGCAACAACCAGAGCAATCAAAGGAATCCATCTTTACTGGACTGTTGTAAAAATACAATAGTGTTGCCTGACACTTGGGGATCCCAAAAGAACAACACACTGAAACTTGGGGGTCAAAAACAATGTCAGTCTCTGAACAATGACTCACTGACACATGAGGAACCAGGACAATGCCACACTGACGCCTGGGGGTCCCATTACAATGATGCACTGACACTTGGGACCCCAGAATAATGATATGCTGATACTTGGGGGTGGGTCCTAAACAATGATACACTGACACTTGAGGATCCACAACAAGTACACACTGACATTGTGGGGTTCCTAGAACAACGACTGACACTTGGGGGTCCAGAACAATGACACACTGACACTTGGGGGTCCAGAACAATGACACATTGACACTTGGGGGTCCAAAACAATGACACATTGACACTTGGGGGTCCAGAACAATGACACACTGACATTTTGGGATCCAGAACAATGACACACTGACACTTGGGGTTCCAGAACAATGACACACTGACACTTGGGGGTCCAGAACAATGACACATTGACACTTGGGGGTCCAGAACAATGACACACTGACACTTGAGGATTCACAACAAGGACACACTGACATTTGGGGGTTCCTAGAACAATGACACACTGACATTTGGGGGTTCCTAGAACAATCACTGACACTTGGGGATCCCAGAACAATGACACACTGATACTTGGAAACCTAGAAAAATTACATAGTGAAACTTGGGACCCCAGAATAATGATATGCTGATACTTGGGGGTGGGTCCTAAACAATGATACACTGACACTTGAGGATCCACAACCAGTACACACTGACATTCGGGGGTACCTAGAACAATGACTGACACTTGGGGGTCCAGAACAATGACACACTGACACTTGGGGGTCCAGAACAATGACACACTGATACTTGGAAACCTAGAACAATGACGCACTGAAACTTGAGGATCCAGAACAATGACACACTGACACTTGGGGATCCAGAACAATGAGACACTGACACTTGAGGATCCAGAACAATGACACATTGACACTTGGGGGTCCAGAACAATGACACACTGATACTTGGAAACCTAGAACAATGACACACTGAAACTTGGGCCCCCAGAATAATGATATGCTGATACTCTGGTGGTGGGTCCTAAACAATGATACACTGACACTTGAGGATCCACAACAAG
Source organism: Glandirana rugosa (assembly GCA_018402905.1). Taxonomy (NCBI): domain Eukaryota; kingdom Metazoa; phylum Chordata; class Amphibia; order Anura; family Ranidae; genus Glandirana; species Glandirana rugosa. The sequence goes on along the minus strand of BLSH010374019.1, from coordinate 1,739,195 downwards.
GACAACTGACATTTGGGGGTTCCTAGAACAATGACACACTGACATTTGGGGGTTCCTAGAACAATCACTGACACTTGGGGATCCCAGAACAATGACACACTGACACTAGGGGGTCCCAGAACAATGACACACTGACACTTGAGGGTCACGGAACAATGGCACACTAACACTTAGGGGTCCAGAACAATGACACACTGACACTTGGGGGTCCAGAACAATGACACACTGACACTTGAGGGCCACGGAACAATGGCACACTAACAGGGGTCCAGAACAATGACACGCTGACACTTGGGGGTCCAGGACAATGACACACTGACACTTGGGGGTCCAGAACAATGACACACTGACACTTGGGGGTCCAGAACAATGACACACTGACACTTGGGGTGGAGAGAAATGAAACCTCTTGTCCTTGGTCCAGTGACACCATTTAGGCAGGTAAAGGTGCCGTTCCTGCATGGAGTTTGTGCAGCACTGCAGTAAACCCTCTAATACAGCCAAATCTTACAGATTACATTTAGTATTGCTGAGTGCAGATGATGAAGTGCTTAGAACTCATAACTGATGGTAATATTACATCTTGAAGGACTGATTGCCATAAGGACCAGTACTTCTGAATAAGATCAGTGCTTTGCTTGGGGGGTTTGTCGGTAATCCAGACATTTTGCTGAGTCGGTCACATTTGGTTCCAGCAGCGGGTCCAACACATTCCTTCCAAGTCACTCCTGACAGCCAAGAAGCCAGTAATCGTCTTGGCTCCATATATTAATGAGCAGACGCCGCGTGCTCGCCGTGTGCTTGTCCGCCGATTTCACGAAAACAAAATACTGGGAATAGCTGGGATGAGTGTTTTCTAGAAGCCCATCTGTCACCCATAAACGCCCGTCATTCACCATCCCACACCGGTCTGATTTACACAGGAAGCACCAAAGAAGCGTAATATGTCACGTCCAGGATTTGTACATTGTCGGCACGTGTCTGACGCAGAATTGCGCTTCGCAGCTGGCCAAAAAAAAAAAAAAAACCCCCTTCTGATGAGTCTGAACGCCATTTCATCCTTCACAGAAATATCCGATTATTGGTCAAAGCTCAGAGTGTCCCTTCATTTGTCAATTATTCTTTGGAACGCGTTTAGAACTTGAATGCTCTCTTATTTTTACCTCCCACTCTGCAAATTTATGTTTCAAAATTTAGGCCATTCAGGGCCCATTAAAGAGAACAGGAGGGCGCGATCTAAGTGTAGTACATTACATATTTATTATAGTGAAAGATAATTGCCAACTCACATTTGAGTTATAAACACTGGCTTATCAACACAATGGGACCTCTGGTGGAATGGCTCAGCATGGAAATGCACCTTAGTCCATGGATCCATAGATGGCTCTGAGGAAGAGGGTCGTCCCTCGAAACGCGTCAGCCATCACGCTAACCTTCCGGTGTCCTGGGTTCATATACTGGACGTGAAAGAAACAGTTTGGTGTTGCTGTTTATTTGAAGGGCTTATTGATTACAGTTGTTTGTCAGTATAACCATTACTGTTTTTATCCCATTAACCACTTGCCGACCTCCCGCCAAAGCGTGACGGCGGCAAAGTGGCTCGTTATCGCAAACCGGCGTCACCTGATGGCAGCTACGATAACTAGTATTGTGAGCTGGCACGTTCGCGCGCTCACTGTGTTCCGGGGGGCCAGGGAGCGAGTAGGGCGGACCTGATCTCCTCCAGCTACCCGCGATGGCTCCGCTGGAGCGACAGATCGGAGGTCCATGTATGTAAACTCAGATCTCCGTTCTGACAGAGGAAGCCGTATATGGAAGCCGTGATCACTCCCCTCCCCCTGCCAGTCCAGCCTCCATACAGTTAGAACACAATGAGGGAACACAGTTAACCCTTAGAGCGCCCCCTCCAGGTTAACCCCTTCACTGCCAATGGAATTTACACAGTAATCAGTGCATTTTTATAGCGCTGTATAAATGCCAATGGTCCCAAAAAAGTGTCAAAACGGTCCGACATGTCCGCCGCAATATCGCAGTACCAATAAAAATCGCCGCCATTACTAGTAGAAAATAAAAAATTTATAAAAACCCCAGAAATTAATTCTCATCATTCGTAAACGCACAAACCAACCAATAAATGCCGATTGTGAGGAAGAATATAAATCGGCCAAAACCGATGAAAAAAAATGTTTTTTTATATATTTTTTTTTTGGATTTGTATTTTAGCAAAAAGTAAGAAAAATTGTTTTTTTTTGCAAAATGGCCGCTCTTCTTTTGTTTATAGCGGTGATCAGAAATGACGCAGCGGTGATCAAATACCACCAAAAGAAAGCTCTATTTGTGGGGAAAAAAAAGAATGCAAATTTTGTTTGGGTACCACGTCGCGCGACCGCGCAATTGTCAGTTAAAGCGACGCAGTGCTGAATCGCAAAAAGTGCTCTGGTCCTACAGTGGGAAATCCTTCCGGGGGTGAAGTGGTTAAAATATATTTTTGGTAATGCACAAGGTCGATGTGCCCTCCTTTTCTTCTCATATGCACCTTAGTCCATGCAAGACACACTGGGTAGGTTGGTGGAATAAAACTGTAGGGCACCAGGGGGTGCCAGACTAAGTGCAGTAGTATACAAAGATTGTAAACTGGTAGCTCATATAATGGAAAAGAAACAGCGCTTTGAATGTACTCTTGGTTGGCAGATGTCTCATACGTACGGGATGTGGGCATCATCTAAAAACTTGCCGCCCTGGCAATCCAGATGACCGGGCCAGGAGACAGCATGAATACAGGAAGATGGCGGAGAGCTCCATGGAACACAGAGAGGACTGGATGTGATGTCAGCAGCACCTCAGGGGACAGGGCTACGCGTTTCAAGGCCGACTGAGCCTCTTTCTCAAGCTCTGCGTCCTCCTTTTCTGCTGATTGGAGATATTTCAGTCTCCATAGAGGTGCTGCATCAAGTGTTTTAAGGCCAGCAGGAGGTAGCTCTGAACACTTTAATTGGACTTATTATATACTATATATATAATATACTATAGCCCACTGAAACGAATGGGCTGCCAACACACCCTACCATGCTAAATTTCATATTTCAGGGCCGTGCACACTATAATGTCACAGTAACATGCATTTCAAAGGGGAGTTCCACCCATAAGCTTATTTGCTTCCCCCCCTCTGGTGCCACATTTGGCGCCTTTCAGGGGGGTGGAGGGAAAAGGGAATTGTTTTTGGCAGGACCCTGTCACCACTTCCAGGAGTCGGTTCCGCGGAGCCGTCCCTCGGAAGCTCTGCCCCCCTCCTGCTTCTTCCGCCGCCGGGCTAATTAGAAAGTGCAGTGTGTTTCGCGCATGCACAGTAGGGAAGGCTGCCAAAAGGCTGCACGGCCGCTTTCCCATAGTGGAGACGGCGGCGGCGGCACCTGACAGCCGATCCAAAAATCGCGGCTGGGGTGACGACATTGCGGGCTCCCAGGACAGGTAAGTGTCCTTATATTAAAAGTCAGCAGCTACAGTATTTATAGCTGCTGCCTTTAAATTTTTTTTCCCCAGGCTGGAACTCCTCTTTAATGCCTGCTTTACTGCGACACGTGGCAATGCATGTTACAGGCCTTGGTGTGGTGTGCTGCCATCCATTCTGAATGGCGCCAGAATGCACCTTTCCGACAGATGTGTATTGCAGTGCAATGTATAGCAACCCACTCATTTTCTTTGCTAGTAGAAATGTTGCATGTATTGCAATGTACTTTTCTGCAACTTGTGGCTCTGCACATCACATGTGTTGGTGCAATCCAGTGCCATTCAAAATGGTTGTGTTCCATTGGCAGGCACACAGGGTGTGCCAGGTGTACCTGGGCACACACTAATTACCCCGTGTGGTGCAGATTCCCCCTGTTTAGACCACTGATATTTCACCAAAGCCCCCTAATGGAGCTCCTAAACCAAAAAAATGTTAAAAAAAAATAATTAAAACTAAAATTGTAAAAAAATAATAAAAAATAAAATAATAAAAACAACTGACACCATCCACTGCCCTACTGACACTGCCAGTATATATACATATGTGTGTTTGAGCTTTGGGGTGCACACACCTATAGTATGTTGTGTTCTCTTATAAGTACGGGGTTATTCAATATAAAGGACCAAAATCCAGTACCCATAGCTACCAATCAGAATCCATGCTAGCTCAGTCTAGGTTCAGAGCTTTAGGTATATGCCTAATAATGTAATAACCAGTGGCGGCTGGTGAAGTTTTAGGATAGGGGGTGTCAGGCCCCGCCCTTCCTTTTTGACCCCTCCCACTTCTCATAAGCCCTACCCTTTATAGAATCCACCCACTCCTTCCCCTGTATTCCACATATTGTGTCAGCAGTATACAAGGGAAATCACAGGTGGGGTAAATATCAGCCAGTAACACAGTATGCAGCCAGTACACAGGTATTGCAGCCACAGCTAGTACACAGGTATTGCAGCCACAGCCAGTACACAGGTATTACAGCCAGTACACAGGTATTGCTGCCACAGCCAGTACACAGGTATTGCATCCACATCCATTACACAGGTATTGCAGTCCAGTACACAGGTATTGCAGCCCAGCACACAGGTATTGAGCCCAGTACACAGGTATTGCAGCCCAGCACACAGGTATTACAGCCCAGTACACAGGTATTGCAGCCCAGCACACAGGTATTGCAGTCCAGTACACAGGAATTGCAGCCCAGTACACAGGTATTGCAGCCCAGCTCACAGGTATTACAGCCCAGCACACAGGTATTGCAGCCCAGCACACAGGTATTGCAGCCCAGCACACAGGTATTGCAGCCCAGCACACAGGTATTACAGCCCAGTACACAGGTATTGCAGCCCAGTACACAGGTATTGCAGCCCAGCACACAGGTATTACAGCCCAGTACACAGGTATCACAGCCCAGTACACAGGTATTGCAGCCCAGCACACAGGTATTACAGCCCAGTACACAGGTATCACAGCCCAGTACACAGTAGTACATCAGGGGACTCGCCAGGCCACTCTCTCTTCCACAGTCAGCGGGAATCACAGGCGTGTGTGCAGTCTAAACACCAGCACGTCCGCCAGTCCCGCCCCCGCTCCTGACCAATCAGTCACTGTCTGTAGGAAAGTGACTGAGGCCAGAGCCAATCAGTGTATAGATGTGGGCTTCACTGGCGCACATCTATACACTTTAATGGCTAACCAATGGGCTTTGGGAATTGCTGTCAGCAAGTCTCCCAAAAAAGCCGAGACAGCCATGTCCCGGCGGCCCATAATTTTTTTTTAAGAAGAGATCAGAACGGCACGGGATGGATGCAAAATGTGCATGGTGGTGGGGGGGGGGGGGGAGTGATTTCTCCTGTATTTGGGGCCATTTAAAATGAATGCATTGCCTTACCACAGTACTAAAGTGAATGGGCCCCCTGCCACTGTCAAGCACTGCCATTTTCATAAAGCCCTGTAGATGGCGCTGCACGCCTTTGGCTCTTAATATCAGGCGAAAATTGTTTCTGAAATTTCTATACACAATTCAAAATCAGACAAACTTTACTGTAAAATCTAACTGTGGAGTCTCCAGGCCTCTATCAATATCCTAGTAAGCAGTGCCGGGACGTCATCTAGAGCCAAGGACAAACATGCCAAATTGAACCCCCCCAAGATGTATGAGCATTATTATCTGTCAGCAAAAATCCCCTCCTCCCCAAAAAAATGAGCTAATCTGCTTGCTTAGCGCAAATCCTCTTATGCCACATATGCTCCCGGCACAATCTCTCGGTTTCCGCACGTCGCGGTAGATGTCCCGAAATACTTTTACCGTCACGAACTGTCACCGTCCCCCGGGTAAGTGAAATCATGACACCATTCCGTTACGTAAGTAAAATTTACCGGGGTTTATG
>BLSH010374019.1:1696057-1716798 GCA_018402905.1 Glandirana rugosa | reverse complement strand
CCTGCTGCCCCCCCCAAAATCCCTTACCAACACAAATCTCCTCCCACTCAATCTCCTAGTACCCCCCACCTCAAATGATACGATAGTGCCCAGGGCAGCCACCACTCCTGCCCACCCCTTGTCCTGGCCCTCTGTATTAATATCAGATTGGTATGGAAATGTCCTTATGTTTTTTCCAGCCCTGATGAAGGGGGCGCTCTTGGACCCCAGAAATGCATTGGCTACCTATTGGATTGTCCCCCTGATTTTTTTTTTGAATAAAGGAGTATTTAGACCAGGGTTTTTCAACCGGGGTCCTCCAGAGGTTGCTAGGGGTTCCTTGAGCAGTAGGCAATTTCTACCTCTCAGATAAATTCTCAATGATACCATTGATCTTTTTAGCTATCTGTAAGGGGTAATTCTTCCCAATGACCACAAGCGTAAGGAGCATTCTTCCCATTGACCATCACACTAATGTATCATGAGTTGTAAATTAAAATTTTTTAGCAGGGGTTCCCCGAGACCGGAGAATTATTTCAAGGGTTCCTCTGTGTTGAGAAGGCTGAGAAATGCTGATCTAGACCTTTTAGCAGTGGTGTGGAGCTTCAATTTCTATTTCTTTCTAAAGAAATGGTGTCAGCCCTGTCCAGTTTTCTTTTGCTGAGCCACAGAACACCTCCCCCTCTTCTCGTCTCAGTAACAAAAATAGCTTTGCTTACAGGTACTCATCTCATATGTAGTACACTGAAATCAATGTGATGCTTTTGGAGATATCAGGTAGGGTCGAACTGGGAGGGCTGATTAGAGTGTGTGAGATAACACAGTTGGTTAGTATCATTGCCCTCCAGTGCCCCCCTTGCTGTTATCCACCAGGGGCTACCTCCCCTATTGCAATCTCGTGATTCAAGACAAAAGGGTGAATCCCTGTAGCCGCATATTCGTGTTGTCCCTGTGATCAGTGTAAGAGTGGCAACTTCAGCTTGGACTCCAAACAGGCCACACCTCCGTGTTTCGCCCCGCCTCCGAAGAACTTAATCATGAGGTCCCTTAGAGAGACTGACCGGCACACCAAATGTCATTAGGTTGCAATCTTGTGATTATTATACCTTTTATGGGAACCCTTCCCCTCCAATAGCACGCAGCAACAGTCCTGAAAAAAGGGGGGAGTCCTTTCCCCTGAAACGCGTTGGCTTGATGTACATGTTACCGCCATAAATGTCATATCCGCCATACATCAAAAGTTGCAATTTTCTGGACCCAGGGCACTCATTCCTTCCTATCCTAAGATAACACAGGAAGAGCGCACAGGAAGGCAGGGGCGTTGCTAGGTCTACAAAAGATCTGGGGCTAGAGCCCATAGCAGCAAAGTAGAGTCACACACTTGAGCGGGCATACACACATGTATATAATATACATATGTGTGTGTGTGTGTATATATATCTATCATTACATTTCTGAGTGCGGATCCCCCTTACATCAGGGTCTCCAGAGAGCCCCCCCATTTACATCAGTGTCCCCAGAGAGCCCCTTCCTTACATCAGGGTCCCCAGAGAGCCCCTTCCTTACAACAGGGTCCCCAGAGAGGCCCTTCCTTACATCAGGGTCCCCAGAGAGCCCCACCTTACATCAGGGTCCCCAGAGAACCCCCTATACATCAGGGTCCCCAGAGAACCTCCCCATACATCAGGGTACCCAGAGAGCATCCCCATACATCAGGTGGAGACGAGGGCCGAGCCAGAGCCCGTGCTACCCAGGCTCAGTCTGCCCCTGCCTCCTGCATTCCGGACCGAGACATACCTGCAAATTTCAGAACTGCACCCACCCAGTAAGAGACTCGGGGCTATAGGCCCAAGACTCGGGGCTGTAGCCCCAATAGCCACCCCCTAGCAACGCCCCTGTTGATAGGGTTTACATACACTTTTACCAAGTAGGTGCTCCCTCTAGTGGCTTGGTGCATGCTAGAAAGTTCAGTCAGCACTTTTGCAAAACTATTACGGGAAAAACTATTTACAGGCACAGCGTATTTTGCGTTTTGACATACTTCTGTGCATAGGAAGCACAGCATACGTATTTAATGATCTACCATGTATCGTATCTCACAATTTCTGATTTGTTGTTCTGAACAGTACATTATCGCCTCTTGCTTCCAAAGATCCACAAGATAATCATTTCACAGCTCGCTGTTCTGTAGCGTTGCCTGGAGTTTCTTCAGTTGATATAAATGGAAAGTTGCAACTTTTGGGATGGAAAAATGTTGATGACTGGAAGGACTTGACGAGACCCTTCTCAAGCTTCCCTCCCTTGAGACCATAAGACCCTAAATTATTGACCACATTTCACCAAAGAATGGCGCAGTCTTTATAAATTGGCAAAGTTCCAAACGATGTTGCTGGAGTTGTTTTTCCACAGGTTGAATAATTATGAAGAAATCACCCCGATAACATTAACAAAACAAGACACGTTGGCCTTTATCAAGAAGTTCTGATAAGGAATAATAATTACTATACATCTTTATCAATGATTAATGGACACTTTTCAGTGTATAACATTTTTTGTAGCATGGACTTTAAAGGCAACGAATAAAGCAAATTGTGGTATTTACAAATGTTTACAGTTAAAAAATATAACTTCTTCTTTCTACGCTATAGATACAAAACATGCATTGTGGGTAATAAATCCATCTTGTTTCCGAACAGTCTGTTACTAAAATGTCTCATGTCTCAATTAATCAGGATCCCTATTAAGGGATGACAAAAGCTATGTGAAAATGCTTAACGCATTTCGAACACTTGTCTTCTTCAGGAGCCTGTGTAGAAAATCGTAGCCAAACTCAATCATGTGGATTTATCATCTGTATGGACCATCACCTCCATGTTATAAAAATGGACCCCCCCCCCTGCAATCTACAGCCAGCCAAAAACAATCACAAGCCAAAGAGATGCCACCAAATAGATTGTCGGAATTAATATCCATTTAAATGAGTATCGCCCGCAAGGGTGTAAGAGGCTCATGAGCTGGCGTGTATGCACCAAATAAAAGCAAAGAATTGGGGCCCATATGGCTTAGGTGAGCGGTCTCCAAACCGAGGCCCAGGGGCGGGATGAGGCCCTTTGCTTGCCTCTATCTGGCCCTTGGGGTACTATTCCATTGACTGACACCAACAATTTGGCACTATTCTTCCCACTGACATTAATGATTGGACACAATTCCTTCCATTGACACCAACGATGGGGCATAATTCCTTCCACTGACACCAACGATGGCGCAGAATTCCTTCTATTGACATCAACAATGGGGCACTATTTCTTCTACTGACACCAACAATGGGGCATTATTCCTCCCAATGACACAAACGAAAGGGCACCATTCCTCCCACTGACACCAACTATGGGAAATAATGCCTTACACAGACACCAATAATGGGGCATATTTCTTCCACCTGACACCAACCATGGGGCATTATTCCTTCCACTGATACCAATGATAGGACATTGTTTACTCCCACTGGACGCCAGGACATTTTCTGCTCTCACTGGCCCTAGTATGGCTCCCTAAAGCATGAAGGGCAGTAAACTGGCCCTTTGTTTAGAACATTGGAGACAACTGGCTTAGACCATAAGGCCCACTATTCTTTCTTCCTCATAGGAAACCACCCAAAAGAGTAAAGACTATTCACTGCTTATAGGCTAATGCAAGGTTCTTTTTAAAATATACCAGGTTGACTTGCTAGAATAACTTTGCAGAAAGAGGTTATTAAACAAATAGTTGTTTCCTGTCTCCTTAGAATGTCTTCCCCAGTGTAGAGAGACCAGTCCTAATATTCTACAGTGAGGCATTTCTGAGTCTAGGTTGTGGTCATGCAAATAAGGTATTCCAAAATAACAGGAATGAATGTCTCTTGTAATGTGTGAGCAAATTCTTAGGTGAATGAGTTAATAATAAAATGTTTGCACATGGGAGGTCCTACATGGCAACTTTCCAGGATTGGAGCTTAAAAGCCTCCATTTTTAATCAAGAGTTCAGATTCTAGCATGACACTTGCCTTGTTTAAGGATCTCTGTGTGCGTAATTCTCTCTGCTTTCCAATCTTTAGTTGTACTTTGTGAATTGTGAATTTGGCATATAGCCATGTTGCGTAATAATTTAATGACTGTACTTGATACGTAGACTACTCCAATCAGTAGGTACAGAATATCAAGATATTGTGTAAATGTCCTGGAAAATGTACGGAGGGACCAATATAACCCCCCTCCCCCAGCCTTAAAAGTATATTATGTACAACAGCTAGAAATAACATTCGGAGCTACCATTTGTATGTAAATAATCTTCCGAGAACTTCTTCTGAAACACATTCAGAGGTCAGTTTATTAGGTGTAGCTGTCTGCTTCCTTTAAAGAGGTGTACATGATGGTCAGCAACAATATTTGCCATTGTCATAGTGGCCATCTTTATTAAGTAGACCCATCTGCATAGCACTTCATCCTTCTTCTAATTATAAATATTTATCTATATTATAAGGTCATACAGTTTAAAAAGTATTTTATTATCTACATGCACATTTTGTTATCACCTTTGTATGATTACTGTTGTATTTTGATATACAGTTTACAACTATTTTATGTGTCAGCTTTTATTCTTAATTGAAACAATTTATGATTCCTCACTTGTAGCCCTGAAGAAGGCAGTCCATGAAACGCGTTGGCCTGTTTAATGAGACTTTAAAGATCGAATTTGGACTATTCCATCTCCGCTTAAGGGGCCAGATGTGTGCCAAGAAAACATTTCTACTCAGTTATGCTACCTTTGGTCTGAACTGTTCCCACAAGACAAAATGGATTCATTGACTCGGAGAAACCAACATTTTCCACTCTACAGATGTCCAGTTTTGGTGACAGAGTATCCGGTGTGGGTTTTTTTCCTGTTCTTAGCTGACAAAAGGGAACTTAGTGTGGTCTTCTTGTGTAGTAATAGTCTTGTGTATTAGTTTGTCCTCTTCAAAGGCTCAGTATGCTGTGGGTTTAGAGGTGGCCCTGCTGTAGAGAGTGGTCACCATTGGAGCAGTTGTGGACTATGTTGTCATCCTAAACAAGTTTGGCCATTTTAGTCAGACTTTTCCCATTAACAAATTTATTTTGGCCATAGATGCATCAATCACTGATGTTTTTTTGTTTTTCATGTTTTCTTTGTAGATTGTAGAGACTGTGGAGGTTGAAATCCTTAGGAGGTCAATTAAAATGTTTCCTCCACCTTGTCTGCAAACAGGTGGCTTAGATTGCACATGTTTCCGATTGTAATATTTGGGCAAACTTCAACTAGGCTCTTCACTATGCCTGCAAACATTACGTATTTAATTGCAACTACAGGACACGTTGTTTGGTTATGGGCATTAAGTAAGTGCACCTCATATAATAGCCAATAAGTGTGTTTACCCAAGACTCAGAGTCCAGAACTTGTATTAATGTGCTGTAGAATCAAGTCATTCACAACAAACCCGGTGGGAAGGCATCTGAGCGGGAACACTCATAGTATATAAAAGCAGTGTGTAGAGGAGAAGGTCTCAGATGTGCCATCTGCCTTGAGGGGCGGACTGCGACCTGGTCGATCCTTACCCAAATGAGGTTTCCAGGAAGGATGACGCGTCCCTCTCCTTTCCATACTCATCTGGAACATCTCCCTGTCGGGTGACCTATCACTACACTACCCACACGTGAAATGCCCACCAAGCTTGGGAGCCGGGGTCCTAAATATACTCTGCCCGACCCAAGATGGCTGCTAGAGTCACACGAGGCAGCAGCATCCAAGTAGAAACCTCATCCAGTGTCCCAGAAAACCATGTTCCTCTTGACTTCCTCTCCCCCTGCAATGCCGCTGTGGTTGAACGCCACCCACAGTGGAGAAAGTAGACTGCATCTGCCTACGTGTTCTTCACATCTCATTTACACAATTCCTAATTCATGTGTCAGGAACATTGTGCCAGCCAGGCTAATGCACATAAGTGTGCACATCTTTGCAGGCATAGAAGCCTAAGTACACGTATGATGTTGCGCATGCGCACATTCCAGCATACGCGCAGTTGTCCACTGGCGCCAAGCAGGCTATTTTAACCTGAGCTCTGTACTGGATCATTGCTAAAAGGTCTTTCAGTTTTTGCTCCTAGGTTCCTGATCCTGATAATCATACTGACCTTGTTATTGACCCACCTTCCACCTGACCAGCTTTTGGATTACCCTTGTCTGTCTTTGTTTGCTGCCTGGAAAAGACGTGCATATATGGAAGGAGCGCCAGACAAAAAGATAAGAGTCCAAATTATTTTATTAATGTTGTGTCAAAAGATAGGCAACACACGTTTCGGGGGTCAAAGGGACTCCCCCTTCATCAGGGCTTCAGTTAAAAATGAGAAACTTGAGTGGACTCAAAGTAAGGCTTTCCTGTTTGAATCTGTGTAGGTAAGCTGATTGTTGATTAAGATTCCTGGCCAGCAGTATCTGCAACAGTGGACTTCTTATTTTGACTGCCGATGCAGATACTGCTGGTCAGCAATCCTAATCCAGCAATCAGCTTCTCTGCACAGATTCCAACAGGAAATCCCTACTTTAAGTCCACTCAAGGTTCCCATTTTTAACTGAAGCCCTGATGAAGAGGAAGTTCATTTCACCCCTGAAACGCATTGGCTGTCTTTTAACATATCAATAAATAAAGTTGGACTGGTCCTCCTTCCATATATGCACCTCTTTTCCTGGCAACCTACTGGAGTACCCACAGTAGGGTGGCCTGGCCTGTTGTGAGCAGCCTAACCTGAGTCAATGAGCTACTCACATGTTTTTTGCCCTCTCACTACCTTATTTAAACTCATAGTCCCTGTATCTTTTTTCATTGGAGTCTTTGTTTGTTGCCTATCTCTGTTATCAACCTCGACCTGGACCTCTGACCAAGATTGTGCCCTTCTCCTTTTACCTCACTGCCTGCAGATTGCTGTCGTGTTCCTGACTCTGATCCTGCCTATGATTTGGTGCCTACTTGCTCAGCTGTTACTAGATTGGCCTTGTGTCCCAACCCCACTTTTGACTGACCTTAGCGTATCCACAATGCACTACCAGCTGTACCTCTGCTCATCTGATACCAGCACTCTCAAGTTCCAGCCTACAATGTCTTCACCTTGGCACTTGTGCCTTTCCGTCGCCTCTGCAGACCCTGTCTCAACCTTCAGGGGTGCTTGAACCGGAACTGTGCAAAAAGCCACCCTCGTTCTCTAGGGCTCCGCATACAGGTATGCGACTGTATGGAAATGATGTATTGTAAGCAGCATGGCCATTCCTGAATTGGAGTTTGAAGTGTACCTACTGTATATCCAAAATATTTTTTCAGCCTTGGATACTGTAGAGTGGTGATGGGTGGGATTCGCCCTCTTCATTTGGCTTGGTGACCATTGTCATATAAAATCTGAAACTTTTCTGCTGTCACCGAAACGGGAGTTGAGAGGAAATTTTCCATAAAGGCAAATCCTTCGGTGGAATCTTTCCAGAGTAGTGTGAGTTGTAAGGTAAATTTAGTTAGCTTCTCTGAAATCAACGTTGTGTTTCACAGGCTGCTGCTCTGATTACTACCCTCTGTAGTCTAGATCAGTGGTTCTCAACCCTGTCCTCAAGTACCCCCAACAGGCCATGTTTTGTGAATTTCTCTTAGATAAAATAGCTGTCCAAAATACCAAGCCATTGACTCTGATTTAAAGCACCTGTGAAAGATAAAGGAAAACCTGAAAACATGGCCTGTTGGGGGTACTTGAGGACAGGGTTGAGAACCACTGGTCTAGAGGATTCTTTGTCTATATCTTTATCGATTCTTTATTCTATAATTCTTTATAGTGTGAGGAAGAACAGAGCAGGCAGCCTGAATATTTATGGGTCTCCAGCCAATCCCTGTTGAGGTGGTCCCAGAAGGGTGTGGAAGAGCTCATAAATATATTAGGGCTTGAGGCTGAGGAGCAGAGTTGCTGGGTCCACTCCTGCTGGACACGACCCCTGTGCAGCGGCTCTGCCAATGGGGCAGGATTTCAGAAGGTGCATGTAGAAGACATTGAGGCCCCAGCTGAGGCTTCAGCTGGGAGGCCATTTTGCAAAACCTTACCCCTGAAGTTCATTTGGGTTTGGAGAAGCTTAATGGAGAGAACCAGGAGGAAGCTGGAGAAGTGTCCAGCTGTCCTATGGTGGTGTGAGTTTGTGCCTTCCTCACTAGAGAGGGCCTATTGAAAGGAGGCAACCGATGATCCCGTGGCTGTGTGAGTAATTCACCCTGGTGTTGGAAGTTAGTGACTGTGTGCAGCTCTATTTTGGTCCATCGGGAAAAAAGTTCTCCTGCCAGCAAGACTCAGTGGGGCACTTTGTGTAGCTCGACAAGCTAGAGAAGAGCCATCAAAGCATTCTGTTCTTCAGTTCTGGGGTATTCCATGCTCCCTCAACCCATCCCAAGTTCAATGTTCCAAAAAAACAAAAAAAAAAAAAAGACGCCCCTAGACGGTTTCTTTGGCCGTGTGTCCTAACTGGTGGAATAAGGCCAAGTTCACCAGCGGTTCTTTTAGAGGTGAGCTACACGTCATAGGGACACCCGACGGGATGCTGATATCTCCGTGGCTAATAAACTGATTAGGTCACCAGTCTATGTCAAGTTCATTTGTCTATATTACATGTTGACCTATTGTACTTCCACCTCAGATCTAGGCTTTTGATCACCCTCAACCATCTTTTGATCCATCAACAAAAAACACAACGCAGTTAAAATTGGTGGTTCTGCTCCTCAGAACATAAGCTCTTGTTTATCTTGTGATTGTTTATGCCAGCAGAAAAGTTGGTTGTTCCTTCAGATGACGAGGACACAAGATCTGAAGATATCACATTAATACGAAGAGGAGCCTGAAGTACAAGCGGACATGGACAGAGACAGCTGCGAGGCGTTAGAACGCAACGCATAGGTCTCACACCCCGTAGCGTTTTGAGGATAATAAATAAATATTAGCTTGGAGAGCTGACACTTCACACAGGGTTATTTTTACCCCCCGTGTGCTCGGAGGACGGGGTCCCAGCACGCGCAGTCTTCATACATTTTCATTTTCTCAAGCAAAGCCAAATTGCGTTTAACTCCAAGTTGGTCGCGCTCCATTTTCCCATACAAAGATTTATTAGAGAACAATTCATTGCACCATTTTTAATTTTTTTTTTTGTTCTTTTCAAAGCAAAACTGTATCAGAAATGAATGACCTAATCCATGCCATAAATTTCACGGCCTATGAAGACTAAAGGAAGGTTTACACTTTCTTCCCTGTTAAATAACATCAGTCAATACTTCAAGTTTAGTTTTAAAAATGACACAACATTACTTAACCCCTTCAACACCGGGCACTTAACACACTTCCCGCCCAGACCAATTTTCAGCTTTCAGTGCTGTCGCGCTTTGAATGACAATTGCGCGGTCGTAAGACGCTGTACCCAAACAAGATTTTTATCATTTTGTTTCCACAAATAAAGCTTTCTTTTGGGGGTATTTGATCACCCCTGCGGTTTTTATTTTTTGCGCTACAATTAAAAAAAGACCGAAAATTTTGAAAAAACAGTTTTTCTTCTGTCACAAAACTTTGTATAAGTACATTTTATCCTTCATTGACGGGCACTGATGTGGCTACACTGACGGGCACTGATGAGGCAGTACAGACTGGCACTGATGAGGTGGCACTGATTATAGGGCACATATACTGTATGCAGCACTGATAGGTGGCACTGATGGACACTCCTAGTTGGTACTGATAGGTGGCACTGGGCACTGATAGGTGGCACTGATAGGTAGCACTGGTGGGAACTGATAATTGGCACAGGTGGGCACTGATGGGGGCACTGGTGGGCAATGGTACATGGCACTGGTGCATATAGCAATGTTAGGGGTGGCACTGGCAGGCATAACATATGGGCACAGTGCCATTCCTACAGTGCACTGTATGCCCCTTACCTGGTGGTCTAGTGAGGGCTCCCTGGTGGTCCCCGAGCGGCCTCCTGATCTTCTCTCTGGTAGTCCATGGGCGGCCTTCTTATGCTGTCCCTGGTGGGGGGCTCCCTGGGTGCCCTGGTCAGCTCCCTGGTGGCCCAGTGTGGAGACCCTGAGGGGGGCTGCACTGATAAACATTCAGCACAGCCCCCCCCCGTCAGGAGAGCAGCCGGTCGGCTCTCCACTGCTCAGATCTGCAGACCTGAGCAGAGGAAAAGCCGATAAACGGCTCTTTTTGTTTACACTGTGATCAGCCGTGATTGGTCATGGCTGATCACATGGTAAAGGCTTTTACCTCAATTGGTAATGCAGTGGGTCAGACTGACCCACAGCACCACCGATCGCCGCGATGCGCGCCCCCCCGTGGGCGTGCGATCGCGGGTTATCCTAAGGACGTCAATAGAAACCCAGTCAGGATAACAAAGCCACCGCCTGGCCGTCATTTGTCAATAGGCCGGGCAGGAAGTGGTTAAACTATTGAATTGTAATTATATCCTTAAAAGAGGACATTGCTTATTTTTTTTTTCTCTAGATTATTTCATTGACTGTAGAAATACAGAAAGGAGCACCGGAGCAAAACTGAATAAAAAAGCCCAATATATTTTTTATTTGTTGGTAAAGAAGTCTTATAAAAAATCAGCCAACGTGTTTCGGGTCAACACCACTCCCTCTTCATCAGAGCTGAACACGTTTGGACAAGGATGAAACTTGGACAAGTTGTTGCACCATGAAGAGAGTTCAGTACAGGCTCTTAAAGTGGTAGTAAACCCTCCTATCATTTTCAGCCAAGGAAGCTGCCATCTTGGCCTCTGTTTAATCTACAACTGCCATGATGCTGCACATGTGATCAGCTATGACACCAGCCATTGGATGGTTTGACAGTTTGGTTTAGAGCACAACCAATGGGAGTGTTACATTTCCGGCACATGCCGGAAATGTGACTGGTTTTTAACCTGTTAAATGCATGGGTTTACTACCGCTTTAAGGTTTAATTACACTTGCTTTGACTTTAAAGGAGTTGTAAAGGCAGAAGGTGCATTCTACACATTAAGATAAAAAAACCTTCTGTGTGTATCAGCCACCCCCAGCACCACCCTAATTACTTACCTGAGCTCCTTCTCTCTCCAGCGATGTCCACAAATGTCCAGGACACTCCTCCTGATTGGCTGAGACACAGCAGCGACATAATTGGCTCTCGTGGCTGTCAATCAAAGTCAGTCAGCCAATCAGGGGCCCGGTCAGGGCTCCATGTCTGAATGGATACAGGGAGCTCTGACTCGGCTCAGGTGCCCCCATAGAAAGCTGCAGGCTGAGGGGGCACTGGATAGGAGGGAGGGGCCAGGAGCAGCAAAGAGGAACCTGAGAAGAGGAGGATCTTTGCAAAACCAACTGCACAGAGGAGATAAGTATAACGTGTTAAAAAAACAAGACTTTACAATGACTTTGACCCACATTAAAGCGCCTACCCCTTCAACATGCTGTTTTGATGTGTTTTTGATGCTTCTGTGATGCTTGAGCAATAAAGTAGCTACTAATATCTACTTACGGAAAAAAAGGTCTACAAAGAATGCATAGGTTTTAGAGTCTAATATTGGGAGTCCAAATATTAGGGATCTAGAGTCAGACATTGGAAAGAAATATCTAAAAAGAAGAAAACACAGCCTATAAGTAGAGGGGAAGGAAGGTCTACAGTAAAGGACATGAGGAACTCAAGAGACTAAACTTACAGAAGCAGTGAAGGAGGCCTAGTCTTGTAATGGAAGAAGCTTGATGTGTCATAATTTCAAGGTCATCCATGCTCTGCCCCTTTTTGACAATGTCATAATTACATTTTCACGGTCAGAGACTGCAGACGTAGTACAGGAGATGGTCAGAGACTGCAGACATGATCCAGGAGATGGTCAGAGACTGCAGATGTGATACAGGAGATGGTCAGAGACTGCAGACATGTTCCAGGAGATGGTCAGAGACTGCAGACGTGATACAGGAGACAGTCAGAGACTGCGGACATGATACAGGAGACGGTCAGAAACTGCAGACGTGGTACAGGAGACAGTCAGGGACTGCAGACATGGTACAGGAGACGGTCAGACTGCGGCCATAGTACAGGATACGGTCAGAGACTGCGGACATAGTACAGGAGATGGTCAGAGACTCCAGACATAGTACAGGATACGGTCAGAGACTGCAGACATGGAACAGGAGACAGTCAGAGACTGCAGACATAGCACAGGAGACAGTCAGAGACTGTGGACATGGTACAGGAAGCGGTCAAAGACTGCGTACATGGCCCAAGAGACTGTCAGAAACTGCATACATGGCTCAAGAGGACAAGGACCTAGTGGGGAACCCCTGATCTGATCCCTGATTCCAAGGGGGGACAATTGCCCCCCCTTGCCCCTACCTGCGGACGCCCATGTTGGGATTCTAGAGTTTCATTTTAGGGTTCTAGAGTCTGACATTGATAATAAATATCTAAAAAGAAGAAAACACAGCCTATAAGTAGAGGGGGAAGAAAGGCCTACAGTAGAGGGTTTGAGGGACTCAAGAGACTAAATTTACAAAGGAAGTAAATGAGGTCTAGTCTTGTAATGGAAGAAGCCAGATGTGTATGATAGAGATGGACCGGTACGAGTGAAAATTGGTTCCGATGGATATACTGTAAGATGCGTTTTCCTTAAAAGAAGCAAATCTTTGATGAACAGGAAATATGGCCTATAAGTAGAGGAGAAGAAAGGTCTACAATAAAAGGTTTGAGAAACTCGGGTGACTAGACATACAAAAGATATAAAGGAGGTCTAGTCTTGTAATGGTAGAAGCCTGATGTATGTATGATAGTGATGAACCGATAAGAGTGAATATTGGTTCTGATGGATATACCAGGGTTTCTCAACCAGGGTTCCTCCAGAAGTTGCTAGGGGTTCGTTGAGCAATGGCCAATTTCTTCCTCTCAGATAAATTCCCACTGACATAATTGTTTTTTTTAGCTATCTGTAAGGGGGTGATTCTTCCCAATGACCACAAGTGTAAGGAGCATTCTTCCCATTGACCATCACACTAATGTATCATGAGTTGTAGATTTTTAATTTTTAGCAGGGGTTCCCGAGACCGGAGAATTATTTCAAGTGTTCCTCTGTGTTGAAAAGGTTGAGAAAGGCTGGGATATACTGTAAGATGTGTTTTCCTTCAAAGAAGCAAATCTTTGATGAACAGGAAATAAGGAAATATGGCCTTACAAGTAGAGGTGAAGAAAGGTCTACAGTAGAAGGTTTGAGAAACTCAGGTGACTAGACATACAAGATATAAAGGAGGTCTAGTCTTGTAATGGTAGAAGCCTGATGTATGTATGATAGTGATGAACCAATAAGAGTGAATATTGGTTCTGATGGATATACCAGGGTTTCTCAACCAGGGTTCCTCCAGAAGTTGCTAGGGGTGCGTTAAGCAATGGTCAATTTCTACCTCTCAGATAAATTCCCACTGACATAATTGGTTTTTTTTAGCTATCTGTAAGGAGTAATGCTTCCCAATTCTACAAGTGTAAGGAGCATTCTTCCAATTGAACATCACACTGAAGTATCATGAGTTGTAGACTTTTAATTATTAGCAGGGGTTCCATGAGACCAGATAATTATTTCAAGGGTCCCTCTGTGTTGAAAAGGTTGAGAAAGGCTGGGATATACTGTAAGATGCGTTTTCTTTCAAAGAAGCAGGTTTGCAATGAACATATAGTGTGGATGGACCCTGTTCTGGTCCTAGATTACTGCTAGTGCTCGCCAGATGGTAAAATCTTGAAAGTGTATGGAGGAGTGCCTGGTACAAAAGTTGATCTCACTTAATGGCAGGGGCATTGCTAGGGGGTGGCTATTGGGGCTACAGCCCCGAGTCTGGGGCCTATAGCCCCCAGTCTCTTACCGGGTGGGTGCAGTTCTGCAGTTTGCAGGTATGTCCCGGTCTGGAATGCATTAGGCAGGGGCAGACTGAGCCATGGTAGCGCGGGCTCCACCTCTGTTCTCGCCTCCACCTAAAGTATGGGGAGGCTCTCTGGGTACCCTGATGTATGGGGAGGAACTCTGGGGACCCTGATATATGTGGAGGTTCTCTGGGACCCTGATGTATAAGGGGGGTTCTCTGGGGACCCTGGTGTAAGATGGGGCTCTCTATGGACCCTGATGTAAGGAAGAGGCTCTCTGTGGACCCTGATGTAAGGAAGAGGCTCTCTGTGGACCCTGATGTAAGGAAGAGGCTCTCTGGGGATTCTGATGTAAGGAAGAGGCTCTCTGGGGATCCTGATGTAAGGAAAGGGCTCTCTGTGGACCCTGATGTAAGGAAGAGGCTCTCTGTGGACCCTGATGTAAGGAAGAGGCTCTCTGGGGATCCTGATGTAAGGAAGAGGCTCTCTGTGGACCCTGATGTAAGGAAGAGGCTCTCTGTGGACCCTGATGTAAGGAAGAGGCTCTCTGGGGATCCTGATGTAAGGAAAGGGCTCTCTGGGGACCCTGATGTAAGGAAGGCCTCTCTTGGGACCCTGATGTAAGGAAGGGGCTCTCTGGGGACCCTGATGTAAGGGGAATCCGCACTCGGAAATGTAACAATATTTATACTTATATATATATATATACACATGCACAGTTGCACACATGTATATTATATACATGTGTATGCCCGCTCAAGCATATGACTCTAGTTAGTTGCTATGGGCTCTAGCCCCAGATCTTTTGTAGACCTAGCAACGCCCCTGCTTAAAGGTGAAGAACACCAAGCACAGCTGCCTTTAGTACCATCAGGAGACACAAGTGCATTCTGTTGTGACTTTATTACCATTGATTGATTCAGCCCTAAAGAAGGGGGAGGCTTTTGTCCCTGAAATGTGTTGGTTGTATTTGATGCGCTTAACAATGAAATGTTTCAATAAGTTTCAATAAGTGAGATTACATTTTGTACCAGAGGCTTCTCCATCAACATGCTAGTAATGGAAGGAGGCCTACAAAATATATATATTAAAAAAAAGGAAATTTCTGAAAAGAAAAAAAGTGGGTTTAAAATGAAAAAAAAAAAAAAAAAGGCACCGCGATTCATCTTTTATAGTAGAGTGAAGAGGACAGAAGCCAGAGATAAATAAGACGTAGATGATAGGATCCCTAGGACATAGGGATTGATTTACCAATGGCAAATAGACTTTTCATTTTGCAGGTTAAGTTGCGCTTTGCAAGGGAATCATCTCCAGAACTTTGTGAATAAGGTGAAGCTCTGCTGACTTCCATCATCCAATCGTTTGCAAGCAAAACTGCTGTTTCTTTTAAATTTTCCTTGCACTTGATTGAATATTCTGCAAACGTTCAGTAAGCTTTGGAGAAAATTCTTTTGCACTGTGCAACTTCCCTTGCAAAGGGAACAGCCAATTAGCCTTTACTAAACAGTGTTACTATTCATCAGTATACAAGTAGAGTATGCAGGCAGACTGATTTTTTCATACTTGCATAACATATATCTGTTGTTTTTCAGGAGTAAAGAACATCAGTAGGAACATCTCTCAAACAAATGCCATTGGAACAGTGTGTATACATGACTAGATTAATTCTAGTGCAGTGGGGGAATAGATACTATTATGTTATATTGGGCAATGTAAATGATTGACCAGGCAGCATACACAGTCTTTGCTGTTGCCATGATATTAGAGTAGCTATTGTCAAACACTGGACCTTAGCTATGTCAATAATGATAAACGCTACCTTAATCTTTTGACTTATTTGACCCATGGCAGGTATGATACTATAATACCATCTAGGGTTTGGAGTTAGGAAATATTTCCTTCAAAGAAACTGATATAAGAAGATGATGGAAGTAGAAAGGGTTACGCCCATGTGAGAATGGCTGGCAAACTTTCTAAATAAAAAGCCAGCAGCACAAATTGGAAGGGAGACTTCACCTGAGGACAACGCCAAATCCACACTTCAAGAAAACCAGATAAACAAAACTGCTTTCCTGAACATTTAATGCCTGAAGTCCTGTTCAATGAGGGAATTATGGACCAGCTATAACAGCAGCTAACTGATATTTAGTTACCCTTAATGCACACATACTATTGACAATGTTCATATGTTAGGAAAGGCAAGTTAGAGTGTGTGTTATGCATGTTTGTGACATTTTGTATGCCTTGCATTGTTTTCTTCTACAACTGTAAGTACTTTGCATATTCTACATTCTTGTTTGGTAAAATCACACTAACATACTACAGGGTTTTTGTTTTCTTGCTTTAAAGCGGAGTTCCACCCAGAACTTTTTTTTTTTTTGGCATTCACTCTTTTAATACTAAATAGATGTAACCTTTTGTTTCCTTACTTTCAAACCGCCTAATAATTCCATGTATTTTTCACTCACAATTTCATTTCTCTCACTGCTGGACTTCTCCATTTTAGGTGAGGGCACCTGAAGCCAATCCTGGGTCTCCTGGCATCTCTTCCTGAAAGAAGTGCATGGTGGGTAACCATCATGCACTCCTCGATCTCGGTCCGCCTTAAATCGCATCATTTCCTGTCTGGAAATAACACAATTTTACAGTACAGGGCAGCCCACTGACTCCTGGGAAATGATGAGTCACATCTCCCAGGAGGCCAGGGGAAGCAGGAAGTGAGGAGAAGAGCCTAGGATGTAATAGGGATAGCAGATTACAGAGACCACCTACCACGCGACTTAGGGTGCGTATAAAAAAAAAATTCCCTTCAAAAGGTAAGTCTATATAGGCCAGGGATATGCAATTAGCGGACCTCCAGATGTTGCAGAACTACAAGTCCCATGAGGCATAGCAAGACTCTGGCAGCCACAAGCATGACACCCAGAGGAAGAGGCATGATGGGACTTGTAGTTTTGCAACAGCTGGAGGTCCGCTAATTGCATATCCCTGATATAGGCCAGGGGTGTCAAACTGGCGGCCCTCCAGCTGTTGCGAAACTACAAGCCCATCATGCCTCTGCCTGTGGGAGTCATGCTTGTAATTGTCAGCCTTGCAATGCCTCATGGGATTTGTAGTTCCGCAACAGCTGGAGGGCCGCCAGTTTGACACCTGTGATATAGGCAAAGGACTTGAATGATGTAAAAAAAAAATTCTGGGTGGAACTCCGCTTTAACTGCCAAAAATATACAAGCAAAACATAAACCAACCCCATAGTACCAGGAAATAAAATGAGAAAAACCAAGGAAATACGGAATACAATTCGACAGTTTTCAGAGGTGCCTCTAGAAAACGAGAACTAGGTAAAAAAGTAGAAAAAAAAAAAGAGTAAATAAATTCTAGAATAGTGGAAGCCTTTTAAGAAGCCCGTGACTTAACACATAAATCTTTATAATGTTTATTATTGCTTCATCAGTCCAACCTACATTAAAGGGTGTGCCCCCTCCAGTCAGTAACACTAGGAGGGAGAGAAAGCCGGTTAAACGATATCTTGTGACAATCTACAGTTCATGTTTCAATGGTTGTAAACTGAAGGTGTATTGTCTCTTTGTTATACAATGGCTGCTATAAAACAAACTCAAGTTAAACATTAAACTTGGAATTAAGTTCACGACTGAGTCTGTGCTTACACTTTCATCGGGTATAACCAAGTACGCTTTATTATGCATGAAATGTATTTTTTATTTTAGTTCGGTTTATGTCGAGAACAGAAATACAAATTGTTACAGAGAGCAACAAAATGAGTTTTAGCGTATTCTGATTTTTTAAAAAATTTAAATGTAATTTTTGAACTTCCTGTGACAAAAAGCCAAAGAATATGAAGAAGAATAGCTGAACAAACAGGAAGTAGAGCCAAGTACAATAGAATGTGGGCCAATTGGTAGCACACCCATAAGTAATACAACAACGCCACAAAAGAACCTTCGAAGTGGACCTTACCGGTACCGGAGACATAATGTTGAAATACCATAAGTTTTATTGATATAAGTATATAAAAAAAAATATTGGCCCCAAAAAGTTACACATTAGCGTAACATGTCTCTTCACAAATATAGACATTTCCGATCCTCATGGAAAGCCTAGTGCAGGCATCCTCAAACTACGGCCCTCCAGCTGTTGCGGAACTACACATCCCATGAGGCATTGTAAAACTCTGACAATCACAGACATGACTAGGCATGATGGGAAATGTAGTTCCTGAACAACTGGAGGGCCATAGTTTGAGGACCCCTGGTAGTGTCTTCAATAGACTAGACACACATTACAGTTTTTAATAACAGGTATTATATTAGAGTGTATATTTCTCCATAACCTAGCCAGTGAAAAGCCAGCTTTCCATTTATATATCAACACGTTTCGCAGACTTGAGTCCGCTTCTTCAGGACGGAGCGGTATCACACTAAATACAACAATAAAAATGATTACAAAGCAATTATTGAAAAATACCTTAAAGCAGTAGTAAACTTCTGCAAAAAAAAACAAAACACCTGTAAGATGTAAATGGAATAATTGGGTAGTATGCATCGCATACTAGCACATTATGAAATAATTACCTTCGATCAAAGCCCTCCAGTGCTGTACTGTCAAAGCTGAGAGGGCTGAGATCTTCCCCGGCCTTTCTTCAAGGTTTGTGGGCTCCGGCGCTGTGAGTGGCCGAAGCCACAATGGCATGCACCGGAGTACTTGGTTCCGCTAAGAAACTCTGAAGGTCTTGCACGGTATGCCGGACCTTCAGAGCGAATGCGCTGGTGATGTCAGTGGCTGCATGCAGGATGAATATCTCCTAAACGGTGCACATTTAGGAGATATGCATTTTACCTACACGTAAGCCTTATTATAAGCTTACCTGTAGGTAAAAATACCAAAGTGGGTTTTACTATTGCTTTACCGGATCATTGCTATGTTTCAGCAGTACATGCATGCTTATATGTCATAATATTAAAACAGAAAGTTGTCTTTGCACTGGCTTTGTTTTGGAGAAACATACACTCTGATTTAGTGCCATCCTAGTGTAGAGCAGGCCGCTAGGTAAATTTAATTGGCTCCACTTTAATCAGAAGAGCAGGGGTTGATTAATTACGGCTGCTTAGGGTCTCACAGGCTGCTGCTCTGTTACATCCCTGTCTTCTAGAGGATTCTAGAACCATAATGGGAGGAAGAGGAGAGCATGCAGTCTAAATATTTATAGGACTCCAGTCAATCCCTGGGGTGGTGTGCCCAGTTGGTGGTGAGAGAGCCCATAAATAGTCAGAGGCCTGAGAATCAAGGTCCAGAGTTCCTGGGTCCAGTCCTACTGGAGGAGACCCCTGTAAGGAGCCATTGGAAAGACACCGAGGTCCCATCTAGGCTTAGGAGGGGTCTACTTGCAAGCATAAGTCCAAAAATCAAGCTTGGTCTGGAGAAGCTCACTGGAGAGAGACCAGGAGGAAGTTTGTGGGAAAGAGTCCAGTTGTCCTATGGTGGTGAGTCAACACCTCCCGTACTATGAAGAGCCTGCTTGATATCGGCAGGAGGCAACCAATGCTCCTGTGGTAGTAAGTGACCCTGGTGCTGAAGAGTTAGTGACTGTGTAGCCTTTAAACTCTGGAAGGAGTACAGGTCACCAGCATAGAGATCCTGTGGGACATTCCTCATTCCAGCATTCAATGCTCCCTCTACCTATCCAAGTTCATTGTTCCCAAGACCAAAAAAGATACTCCTAGACTGTTCCTTGGAGCCAGTGGAAGAATGATGGAAATGCTATGTGCCTGGTTGTGTGTGTTCTAAATGGGGAAATATGACTGCATTCACCAGCGGTTCCTAAGGGGGTTTACTACACTGATATGATACCTATTACTGAAAACTGTAATGTATGTCTAAGTCTGTTATAGATTCTAGGCTTTCCACTAGGAATAGAAATGTGTACATTTGTGAACAGACATGTACACTAATATACGATTTTTTTTTTTTTAAGGGCCATTCAGCCTAATGGTTTTTATATATTGATATCAATACGCGTTATAGTATTATAACATTAAAGCCTCGTACACGGGGGGCGTGGCCAAGGCATGGAGGAGTGAGGTCGCACATTTCCTCAGCTCCGACCCACCGCAGCTTTAATCAGCATCCCTGGGGACTCAGCAGACAGCGGGGAACCGAACAACGATGTCCCAACGCAGGAGGACAGTCTCTCAGCCACCTCCTGCAGACTACCCGCGCCAGGGCTCCCTGGATAACTTTTTCCCGGAGACGCGCCGGACCGGGAAAGGAAGCTCCAAGATGGCGCCGGCTAAACAGGACGCCCGCAACCACGCGGCCTCACAGAGTCAGCAGCAACAGCTACAGGCCTCGCAGATACGGTCGCCTCGCCTGGTGAGTGACTCACTACCCCCATGTTCTCCCGGGTCAGCATCCTCACAGGGCTCGCAGGCTGACCATGCGGATGTCCTCGGGGATGAGGACCTCCGCCGCCATTCGGACGCTCGGGACACTCCTACGACTGGGCCCTCTTGTACCCCCATCACTCAGTGAGTGGTCCGCTCCGCTGGCATAGACGCTCCGGACATCGACAACGACGACTGAGACACTCCGGCGCACCAACGCCCGCAGGACAAATCGGCCGCGGTAGAACCTCGAAGGAAAGGGCCAGGCCGCGCAGAGGCCCTTTTTCAATAGGTCCCTCGGGACCGCGCCCATCAGACGTCCTCCACCGACTCTCTGACAGGAGGACGCAACCCTGTAGCAACAAGCCAAGGGGCGACAGACGACTCAGGGGTCCCTACGACTAATTTCGACGCCACCC
>BLSH010374019.1:1658803-1686564 GCA_018402905.1 Glandirana rugosa | reverse complement strand
AGACTTATAAATATCCCCCCCCCCCCTTCCTTTTTTTACAAGTTTTTCGCGCATCGTAAGCAACATCATTAGTAGCAACAAGGCACAGGCAGGCATGAATTATTGATTACGGGACACACACTATTGGCATAATGTTATTGGCCTATTAAGTGAGAGGTGAGTAGTTTGGATTATAAATACCAGACGAACACAAATTGCTCCATAACAGTTAAAACACACAGCACAGGATGCAAAACGCGTTAGCTTTGAATAAGTTTTCTTTTTTTTTAAATGTGGTTAAAAAATATTTTTGCAGTATTAGTTACACACTTTGGAAGATGGTAAGCAAAGAAAAATCACCTTACGGTAGCAAAACGTCAGCCAACTAGTGGGCGTAGAACTGGAATGTGAGAAGGAACTAAACGCGAAGAAGACAGGAAGAGGAGGTTGAGAAAAGGAAGAAAACAGCTGGAAAAAAAAAAGGCTGAATAGTTTTTTTTTTTTGAAAGTCAGAGGTCAGATCAACGCTCAAACAGATTTTTTCGTTGCAGAAATTAAATTGTTTCCAAAAGCAAAGTTAAGGAAATAAGAACATCGTGGATTTAATTTCAGAAGAATTTCACTGATTTCCACTCCACTGAAATTGTCAAACCTCTGAAACGTCCATCAAGAATTCATTTCTTTAGTATTGTGAATGAAAACTTTATAATTTAAATATTTGAAATGCAGAGGGCGCCCTCTAAAGGCACGTGGAAATGGACATTTTTTTTTTTGGAAATTTGGCAATTAAATCTCAAATTTAAAATTTTCTTTAAAAAACAGAAATACCCATCTGCTGCAAATCTCATCGCATTAAACAAAGTTAAGCAATTACAATCAAAACACAAAATCCAGAACAGGGATGAGCAACATGTGACCACAATACAGAACTACATGTCCCAACATACCATTCCTTAAAGGTCACATTTTGCACTCCCTTATCCCAGAACCTCTAAATTAAAAAGGAAGCACAAAAACATTTCTCTCTTTTTTTCTGTACAATTTAAACACATTAACATTTCTTTTTTTCTTTAACGTTGTGCAAGTCTTGAGAATATGATTTTCATGCCCCCTTTTTCAAATTGTGCGAAATATGAAGACAAGCATTTCAAATTCAAAGTCATCCATTAAAAAAAAATATATATTAAAAAGTACAAATTCAAAGCAATTAAACAATCGCTAGTTAGCAAAAATTACAAAAAAAAAAGTACTAAATTATATCAAATTAGTGTTAAAAAGGTAAAAAAAAAAAAAAAATGTGGCATTGCAGCCTCACTTATATGTGAGTGAGTAATGATGCAGTAATAGGCACAGCAGGTCAGAACAGAACCAGCAATTATGAAATGTAAAAATATATTCAACTCATTTTTGGTCAATCTTTTCTCTTTTTTTTTGCAGTTATGAAATGTAAAAATATATTCAGCTCATTTTTGGTCAATCTTTTCTCTTTTTTTTGCAGTTATGAAATGTAAAAATATATTCAGCTCATTTTTGGTCAATCCTTTCTTTTTTTTTTTGCAATTATGAAATGTAAAAATATATTCAGCTCATTTTTGGTCAATCTTTTCTCTTTTTTTTGGATAATTGCAAAAAAGGTTAGGCACAAGTTTTGACCGGTTCACAATTTGTTTTAGTTTTCAAGATGCATCGGCTATTTTTTTTTTTTATTTAAAAGAGAGTTACAGCTCTGGAGACAACTTCAGAAAAAAATTACTTGAAAATTTTTTCGAACCTCCCAAACTACTCGATGTATTCTTGGATATGTCAACAAGTAACTAGTTAACAGTTCATATGGCTTATCCAGAGTTTTATGTCTCAACATTTATATATATTTTTTTGTTTTGCTGTTCAGAATTATATTTTGCCTTAATTTTTCTCCTAATGATTAACTGAGATTGTTAAAAATATTCTTAGTTCAGGAAAAATGACTTTATTTATTTTACTTATAAATTTATTTTAATTATTTAGAACCTCCCAAAATACTCTGCAGACAACCCTAGCTGTGTATTCTTTGATATGTCAACAAGTAACTAGTTAACAGTTTACATGGCTTATCCAGAGTTTTATGTCTCAACATTTATATATATTTTTTTGTTTTGTTGTTCAGAATTATATTTTTCCTTAATTTTTCCCAATGATTAACTGAGATTGTTAAAAATATTCTTAGTTCAGGAAAAATGACTTTATTTATTTTACTTATAAATTTATTTTAATTATTTAGAACCTCCCAAAATACTCTGCAGACAACCCTAGCTGTGTATTCTTGGATATGTCAACAAGTAACTAGTTAACAGTTCATATGGCTTATCCAGAGTTTTATGTCTCAACATTTATATATTTTTTTTTTGTTTTGTTGTTCAGAATTATATTTTGCCTTAATTTTTCCTAATGATTAACTGAGATTTTTAAAAATATTCTTAGTTCAGGAAAAATGACTTTATTTATTTTACTTATAAATTTATTTTAATTATTTAGAACCTCCCAAAATACTCTGCAGACAACCCTAGCTGTGTATTCTTTGATATGTCAACAAGTAACTAGTTAACAGTTTACATGGCTTATCCAGAGTTTTATGTCTCAACATTTATATATATTTTTTTGTTTTGTTGTTCAGAATTATATTTTTCCTTAATTTTTTCCCTAATGATTAACTGAGATTTTTAAAAATATTCTTAGTTCAGGAAAAATGACTTTATTTATTTTACTTATAAATTTATTTTAATTATTTAGAACCTCCCAAAATACTTTGCAGACAACCCTAGCTGTGTATTCTTTGATATGTCAACAAGTAACTAGTTAACAGTTTACATGACTTATCCAGAGTTTTATGTCTCAACATTTATATATATTTTTTTTGTTTTGTTGTTCAGAATTATATTTTTCCTTAATTTTTCCCTAATGATTAACTGAGATTGTTAAAAATATCGTTAGTTCAGGAAAAATTACTTTATTTATTTTACTTATAAATTTATTTTAATTATTTAGAACCTCCCAAAATACCCTGCAGACAACCCTAGCTATGTATTCTTTGGTATATCAACAAGTAACTAGTTAACAGTTTACATGCCTTATCCAGAGTTTTGTGTCTCAATATATATATATATGTGGGGTTATTTTCAGAACTATATTTTTCCTTCATTATTCCTAATGATTAATTGATATTGCTAAAAATATTCTTAGTTCAGGAAAAATTACTTGGAATTTTTTTTAGAACCTCCCAAAATACTTGCAGAAATTATTGCTGCAAAATATTTATTTTTATGAATTTCTCGTCCTCTGGTATTAGGAAATGTTTAGATCATATTTTAAAAATACAAATTGATCATGTGGAATGGAAATGTTATGACAACTAAAGAAACATGGCAGCTTTAGTCAAAATTGCACCTGCCATTTAAACATCAATTTTTATAGGGAGGCATTTAAAGTAAGCCTCAGGATATATTTATATGACAACTGGAGAATCACCAATTACCTCTCAGTGCAAAGCATCAACACAACCTTTTTCATTGTCGCAAAGGCTGACAATGATTATATCATTTTAAAGTTCTTTTATCTGCAAAATATACAGATACTGTATATACAAGGTTTTTTCAGAAGAAGGAAACAAGAAAAAAAAACTTTTAGTAAAAATATTAATTTAACTATTATAAAGAGGGGTCAATCTAGTATTATTTTTAAAAGACTCACATTTTTAGATGTCATCTTGAAAAATACAACAAAGTGCACAGTGTTAGCTAAAAGCTACTAGAAAAGACATATTATATGAAATATTAGGACTGTGTGCAATTTTTTTTCTTCCATAATCTCCTTTAGTGCAGAATATACAACATTTTAAAGTTATTAAATTTAAAAAAATGATTTAAAAATTTTTTTTTTTTTTAATTGACAGTTTTTCTCTTTTTAAAAAAAAAAATACTAAAGAGAATTTTTGTGAAATGGAATAAAATGGCTTTACCCAATAGAGAAGATGGAAGATCAGAAATGAAATTAGGACAGTAGGGTTCGAGTTGAAATTTGACTGCTGGTTGTATTTGGTCGCATCACAGTCGGCAGCCCACAAAAAAAAGTTGCAAAATATTTTTTAAAAAATTGTAAACGTGAAATCTCGGACTTTAAGGTACAAAAAAAAGTGCAAATCTAAACCTTCAAACACCGTCCAAACAAAAAGCACCCCCTCAGCGCACACCTAAGGTGTCACTGAACGTCAGAGGGGAGACCTTCTTCAGGACGCACCTCAAAAAGTTACTCCCCGTAAAATGACTCATTGGGGTTGATGTACTAAAGTTGTAGAGAATTTTCATTCGGCAAAGTGGATGCTCAGCTTACTGGATAATAATAAGCTGTATTCATGTGCAAGGCCCAATGATGGCAGGAAAAATTCATGGTCAGTTGTTTAAATTGAACACAGCTCCACATTATTCACCACAAGTGAACAGGGATGAGCAAATCTGAGCTCTCGCTTACCAAAATTTTGGTAAAAATTGCAATATTAAGGAAAATTTTGGTAAAAATTGCAATATTAAAGGAAAATTTTGGTAAAAATTGCAATATTAAGGAAAATTTTGGTAAAAATTGCAATATTAAGGAAAATGTTCCCCATTCTAATTAACTACATTGAAGCCAATGAGAAATTAGGGTTTTTTTTGTGGATTTTAAAGGTGCGATGAACTTTAAATAGTTTCCGAGGGTCGGGGAAGAGCCTTTCATCTATTATGGACGCGTTCTTGTCCTTTGTTAACTGTGAACATGATATTAGATATTAAGGTACAGAAATGGGCTTATTTAATAAACCATGTGAAGAGAACATCACACGACCTTGTTTATCAATGAGTATTAATGTGACTTTGTTTATGAACAAGCATTAACATGGCGATAAAACATAGCTTTGTTGACAAACAATGTAATTTTGTTTTTAAAGCAAATTTCACCTAAGGTGTCCATATGGTGAAGTTTGGTGAACACCATTGGTCCCCAAACTGTGGCGCGTAGGCAGCCATTTGCTTGCTATTATATGGCCCTTGGGGCACTTTTCCTCCCACTGAAACACAGAGCTATTCCTCCCAGTGACACCAACAATGATGCACCATTTCTTCCACTGACACCAATGATGGGGATCTATTCCTCTCCTTGACGCCAATTATGGGGATCTATTCCTCTCACTGGTACCGACCATGGGAATCTATTCCTCCCAATTGAAGAAATGTCAGCAGCACACCAAGGATTCCTCAAAAAGGGTCCAAAGCTTTATTTTCGTAGTCACATGGTAAACATAAGGCACAAGAATAAATCTTTGGACCCTTTTTGAGGAATCCTTGGTGTGCTGGTGAACTATCTTCATTTGGATTGTCTACGGTTCCCAGCCTGTGGTCGTTACAGCACCCATTATTACTGAATAGCCATTTTCAGGAACGTGTGCGTGGGGAATGGTAAGTTTGGACTATTCCTCCCAAAGACACCAATGATGGGGCACTATTCCTCCGACTGACACCAATGATGGGGCACTATTCCTCCCGCTGACGCCAATGATGGGGCACTATTCCTCCCACTGACACAATGATTGGACACTATTCCTCCCACTGACACCAATGATGGGGCACTATTCCTCCCACTGACACCAATGATGGGCATTATTCTTCCCACTGACACCAATGATGGGGCACTATTCCTCCCGCTGATGCCAATGACGGGGCACTATTCCTCCCACTGACGCCAATGATGGGGCACTATTCCTCCCACTGACACCAATGATGGGGCACTATTCCTCCCACTGGCAGCAATGAGAGGACAATACTCCTTCCACTGAGATCAATAATGGAGCACTTTTCCACCCATTAACACCAACGATAGGGTAAAATTCCACCCACTGACACCACCTACAGGGCACTACTTCTTCCACTGAGACCAATAATGGGGTATTTTCCACCCAATGACACCAATAATGGGGAACTACTCCTTCCACTGAGACCAATTATGGAGACCTTTTTCACCCACTGACACCAATGATGAAGCATTATTCCTCTCGCTGGCACCAACAATGGGGCACTATTCTTCCTCCTTCTGACTACGGGTGCTATGTACATTTTTTACTCCCAATGGTCACAGTCTTGCCCTGCTAAATTCTGAAGGACTTTTGTTTAGGAAGCCTGGAGACTCCTGGTGAAGAATAAAATCAACAAAATTTGGGGGAAACCCATTTCACGGCACGATCCACTTTGGCTCAAGCCCTCCACTCATCCTAATAAGTCAAAATACACTTTGCAAAGGGAAAATTCTCTACTCCTTTCGAACCAACGCCATTGAGTGGTACCAACCTTTTAGGTATTTTTGTACCATACAGCGTTCTGCACTTGCTCCATAACATACTGCAGGGAAGGTGTGGCTTCTTGATACATGAGGGTCAAAACCTCGAGAAGCGCGTACAGAAAAGGCACCCCCACGCTCATTAATTCATACATATAAGCATACTGCTGCTCGTTGTCCCTGATGTGGCGCTTGGCGCCCTGTACCACGCCGCGCGTCCAGTTAGATAGGCGGCTGGGGAAGGCAAGAACATCCCTCGTCACCGCAAGAGGCCAGCTTACTGTTTTCCTAAATAAGGAAGTCATGATACCTGGGGAGCTGTCCTCCGAACTGCTGTACGGACTATCGGTCATTATCTCTGCAGCTCTGGCTTCTTCCTTCTTCCATGTTTTATCTTCATCCTAAAAAAGAGAGGGGTCAAGAATGTTGCAGGTAGGGATACAGCTAAACCACAACATAATCATACACATGAATGTGCTGTGGGGGGTGTAGGATTATACTAAAAAGTCCAAAGGTCCAAAGATATATGTGGCAGCTCCTCAATGAGACTGGTGTCACCTCTGCAATATATAAAAGGAAACAGCAGAGGGCGCCAACTAAGTGCAGTATACTGCACTTAGTTGGCGCCCACTGCTGTTTCCTTTTTGGAGTGTGTCTGCTTTTTCAAGATGCAAGCAGTACTAAAACACAAAGTTTTAGCAGAATATTAAGTAAGACAACCTCTGAGGATTTAGATTCAAGTTGAGTTTGGTCCAAATGTTGCTTGTTTGGCTTCTGTGCGAACTCAATGGAGTGCTTGCCTGTGTACTTAGACAAACCTCCGGCTCCCTAGCATCCAGTGACGCATCCTTGCCCGGCCTAATTGGCTGTAAGCCGGCTGGCTAATTCCTGGCTGATGGCTGAATGCAGACCAATGGGCAGGGATCCATGGAAACCTATAACCACTTGTAGGTCCAGATGCTCAGATTTATGGTAGCGGGTCTGCTGATCCACAGCATGGTGAGGGTGCAGGCTTCCATTATGCTTAACCCCTTGACACCAGCTGCAATTATATATGTGGCTGTTTGGTGGGTGGGCCTTAATGCCGAGCGGGCACATATGTGCGGCACCTGTTAAACAACTTACTGTACTGAGAGCACACTCCCTGCACTCACCCAGCATGGTAGCCGGCGGGTACCAGAAAACTCCCAATGCATACCAGCTTTCCGATCATGTGACTGCTGTGACAGCCAATCACGGTGGTCACATGATAAAAAACCCTGCCCCGCCTCCTGGCATCCGGATACCCCTTATACCGGTGCCAGGGGGTTAATCCAGAAAGCGATGTAGACATGTGGGAATAAAAGCACACCACTAGCCCAGGATGTAACAACGGCCCCAGCCTTAGCCTCCTAAGCTATGCTCGGATGCGTTTTGCCCCGACCCTGGTGGAGTGAAACGCGTAGAAAGGGGCAGGGATGGTTGCTCATGTGATTGACCAGAAACGGGCAGTAGGAAATGTTTGGGACCCCAGATAGGTTCTATTTTCGCTGTCATTGACCACAAATGGGCATAGTTGGTCAATCACATGAGCAACCACCCCTGCCCCTTTGTTTACATGGGTCATGAATCTATCATTTGGCGAGCAGTAGGGACAGGAGCAGATGTGTTTTATTCTTTCGGCGGGTCGGTATTGTTCATTGTGAGTAATGATGATGTGCATGGCTTTTTTGAATGAGTAGGGGCACTATAAGCCCCTTACTCAATCGCATTGGGGGGCGGCGGTATCTAAGGGTCCACTTGTTTTTAAAAGGGACTTCCAGATTCTAAAAGGCCTCCTGCTCCTCCCGTGAAGCGAACCTAGGAACATTGATTATTCTTCTCTATCCTGTCCTGATGTTCTCCTATTGAAAAGAATTTCAATATTTTTTGATGCTTTTGAGAGATTTCTCCTCACTTCCTGTTGTGTCTCTGATGGAGAACTCGAGGAAAAATCTCCCCATCAGGACATAGTGAGCAAAAAATAAAACCTGGGGTTCCAAACATTTCCTACTTTACCCAAAACTAAAACGTTTTGAACTGAGATTTACCTTAAATTTTAACACCACTTTGGTGTCCATGGGAAAGCTGCCGGCAAGTAGGTTTGGCAAGTTGGAAATTCTTAAAGTGGTTGTCAAGGTTTTCTTTTACCTTCATGCATTCTATAACTTCTATGTGCAGCAACCCCATCTAATACTTACCTGAGCCCCATCTCGATCCAGCGATGTGCACAAGAGCAGTGGATCTCCCGGGTCTCTTGCTCCTCACTGGCTGAGACAGCACCGGGAGCCATTGGCTCCCACTACTGTCAATCACAGCCAGTGAGCCAATGAAGAGACAGCAGGGGGTGGGGCTGGGCTGAACTCTGAGTGTGAATGGACGCACAGAACAGCGACTCGGGAGTGCAACCACTCGGGTGCCCCCCATAGCAAACTGCTTACCAGGGGGGCACTCAGCAGGAGGGAGGGCGCCTATTCCTGTGACTAAGGGATTTTTTTTATGTTCCAATAAACCAATAAAAGTGAAAAAAAAATCAAAGCAGCAGTTAAAAAATTAATTAATTAATAATTTTTAAAAAATTAAAAAATTTATAGTGCCCCCCCATGCGCAAACTCGCGCGTCGATCCCACGCGCGTGCAAACTGCGATCGTCCCACACATGTGAGGTATCACCGTGAACGTTAGATCATGGGCAGTCATGCCAACACCAAACCTCCCATGTAAATCTAAAGTGGTTACCTGTAAAGGCTTTTAAAGTGTCGCCTTTGGGTGGTAAAATTTACGTTGTATGTCGCCGTTGTGTGCGCAATTTTGAAGCGTGACATGTTTGGTATCTATTTACTCGGCGTAACCTCATCTTTTATATTTTACAAAAAATGGGTTAGGTATTGTGATTTTTTGCATTAACAATCAAATATATAT
Organism: Glandirana rugosa; assembly: GCA_018402905.1. Lineage (NCBI taxonomy): Eukaryota > Metazoa > Chordata > Amphibia > Anura > Ranidae > Glandirana > Glandirana rugosa. Next base: position 1,677,307 of record BLSH010374019.1, on the reverse strand, counting down.
ATATTTTTTTTTCCCCAAAAACTGCATATGAAAAATGCTGAGCATGACAAAAAATAACAAAACCCACCAATGTATTCTCTAGGGCCTCTGCTTTAAAAAATATAGAATGTTTGGGGGTCCGAAGATATTTTCTAGCAAAAAAACAATAAACAAAAAGTGCCAGAAAAAGCCTGGGATTTAAGTGGTTAAATTATTATTTTTTTTTTTTCGTGCCCGGAATTCAGCTTTAAATGCTGCCATTGATCTGATGGGAAATAAATAGCTCACAAATAAGGAAATACTCCCGGCATAAAATCTATTCCTGGCCTAATGGACATTAATTCTGGAAAAAAATGTGATCGACCAAAAATAGAAAAAAGATCTTTGGCGCATCTGGGTTTACACAAACAAAGCCAAATATTCCAGGGGTGGAACGCCAGGGGTTATAAACAGCAACATTTGTTTTGGAAAAATGAACCTTCGTTTGCTGTTAAGGATGAAGTCCCTGGGGATTGTGTTACCAGGGCGGTGCTCCGGCATTATCCTGGGTGCCAGACGCTCAGCCCGCTCCGTGTAATAGCCATTCATTATTAATGCACGCTTTGTTTGACAAATAGAGTTTTAAGGCCATATACACTATATTGTCAAAAGTATTGGGACGCCTGCCTTTACATGCACATGAACTTTAATGGCATCCCAGTCTTAGTCCGTAGGGTTCAATACTGAGTTGGCCCACCCTTTGCAGCTATAACAGCTTCACCTCTTCTGGGAAGGCTGTCCACAAGGTTTAGGAGTGTCTATGGGAATGTTTGACCGTTCTTCCAGAAGAGCATTTGTGAGGTCAGGCACTGATGTTGGAAGAGAAGGCCTGGCTCACAGTCTCCGCTCTAATTCATCACAAAGGTGTTCTATCGGATTGAGGTCAGGACTCTGTGCAGGCCAGTCAAGTTCCTCCACTCCAAATTCGCTCATCCATGTCTTTATGGACCTTGCTTTGTGCAGTGGTGCGCAGTCATGTTGGAACAGGAAGGGACCATTCCCAAACTCTTCCCACAAAGTTGGGAGCATGAAATTGTCCAAAATGTCTTGGTATGCTGACGCCTTAAGAGTTCCCTTCACTGGAACTAAGGGACCCAACCCCTAAATAACAACCCCACACCATAATCCCCCCTCCACAAAATGATTTGGACCACTGCACAAAGCAAGGTCCATAAATACATGGATGAGCAAGTTTGGGGTGGAGGAACTTTACTGTCCTGCACCTCAAACCGATAGAATGAGAAATTAGAGCAGAGACTGCAAGCCAGGCCTTCTCATCCAACATCAGCGACCTGACCTTGCAAATGCTCTTCTGGAAGAACGGTCAAACATTCCCATAGACACTCCTAAACCTTGTGGACGGCCTTCCCAGAAGAGGTGAAGCTGTTATAGCTGCAAAGGGGGGGCCAACTCAATATTGAACCCTACGGACTAAGACTGGGATGCCGTTAAAGTTAATGTGCATGTAAAGGCAGGTGTCCCAATACTTTTGACAATATAGTGTACCTATACTGTATGTTATTGTTATCTGCAGAATTAGCTTGAGGTTGTGCACCCCTGTTCCTTGTCTGGAGCCTTTCTACACCTAATCAAGCCACTCAATACTGAGAGCTGAGTGAGAAAACCATAACCAATGAGGGGTTTCTTCTGTTGCCTATGTTTGAGCTGCTTGCCTACCAACATGCAGGAAAAACCCCACACACTGAAAGGGGTGTAAATTACAGTAAGTGACGGCATGAAAGCCTGGAGGATGTTGAATTTTACTATTCAATATTAGTAGGTTTTTAGGTGGATACATCTACAGATAAATGGGGCCACCAAAGGGGGATTAGCGTGAATTAACTTTTTGGCTTACCTGCAGTTTGGAATCTGTTCTTCGCTTTCGCTGCTTGTTGTTTGAAAAGGAGTGCATGAAATGAGGTTGGCAATAAAATTTACCTGGAGATAAAAGGAGAACAATGTTACTGCTAATAAGGAAAAGTATTTCTAAAATATGTTTTACTAATGAATAAATGACAATATTATGTGCTTATAGGCTAATGGTAAGTTCTGTATATAACTTGCTAGAATATCTTTTGTTTACAGAAGGATGATATTTGAACAATGTGCTTGATATGTTTTGTTAAGCCGTTTTTAGAGAGACAGTTAGCTTCCTCATATCCTACAGCCGGAGTCTAGGTGGTGGTCAAGCTGACATTATAAAGTGTCCCAAAATAACAGAAATGAATGTCCCATGTTCTTGTTAATGTTTCCTGTGCAAATGCTTACGTGAACATGTTAACATGCAAATGTTTATATTTTAAAGGTCCTGCAGGGCAGCTGTTTAGGATCAGAGCTTAAAGCGGTAGTAAACCCGCTGACAAAAAAAAAAAATCCTGCAAGACAATACTATAATATGTTAGTATGCATCGCATACAAACATATTATGAAATACTTACCTTAGAACGAGGCCCCTGATGCCCGAGTCGGTCATCGCTAAGGACGCTGACATGTTGGTCCTCTTCTTTCTTCCGGGTACGCGGCTCCGGCGCTGTGAGTGGTTGGAGCCGCGTGACGTCACTCCCGCGCATGCGCGCGGGAGCTCTTCGCTCCGGCAGCCAGCTCTGAGTTGCCGGCCGCCTCGGCTGGATCGTCAGAGCGCATGCCCCGCTAATGTCAGCGGCTGCATGCAAGGCGAATATCTCCTAAACCATGCAGATTTAGGAGATATTATTTTTACCTACAGGTAAGCCTTATTATAGGCTTACCTGTAGGTAAAAACAGCTTTTAGGGTTTACTACCGCTCCTCCCCTTATGCCGAGAACACCAGGTTTTGGTACACTTAAGCCTCGTACACACGGGACGACGATCGTATACAAAAGGTCGTACTAACAACCGTTGTATGCGATATTGATCGTTCGTATGCGCGATTAGAACAGTCGAACATACGACGGTCGTACAAGGGAGTTATATGAGCAGACTAGAAAACTTGGTCGTACCAACAAGCGCTCACATGACCGTTGTATCGTGTGTACGGAGAAGTTGGTACAAAAACTTGTATTGTGCAAAACACGCATGCTCCGAAGTCAGGAACGGCCGGATGCAAATTACATGCACCTGAACGTTCTTCTGTGCTCGTACGATCGTGTAGTGCAGTCAGTATGCAGGTTACATTATGCGACATACGATTTGCGACGATCGTACGTACGATCGTCGTCCCGTGTGTACGAGGCTTACCTGTCCAGAAGCTACACACAAACTCATCTCTTAAGTTTCTAATCTCTGTTTTTTCTTGTAAGGCCATCCATAAATGGAGACATTTTCTTTCCTGCAATCATGGGTTGCCCCGGGCCCCCCAGGGTCTAAATATGGCCCTACTTGAGGGGTCAGGATAAGATTTATTATTTACCCCTCGGTACGAAGGCTCCAGCACTGTTCTCTTCTACCCAAAGCTCCGGGCAGTCCCTTGGCAACATCATGTACAGTGCAGGGCTATTAACTGGGCATGCAATGTGAAGGAGGTCAGCATGAAACCGCAGCTGAGAGCTTCTCAGAGAGATAGCAGCACTGGTCTGGTGGCATGGGCAGAGTAAGCCAGTCGAAGCCAGGAATAAAGGTAAGCATTATACCCCATTACTGCACCCCTGGACTAAACAAGCATTTAACCCTTGAAGTGTGGGGGAGCCCACATCAAGGTTAGATTTTGTCTAATTCCCAGAGTTCAGCTTTAAATTTAAATGGCAGGATAAGCAAATATTGTCTGTATCCATTCATCATGTGTATTCTTCTTGAATCTTCGTGTGCTTTATTATTTGTTCCAAAATAACAGAAATGAATGCCCCATGTTTTTGTTAATATGATGGCTGTGCAAATGCTTAAGTCAATGTGTTAACATGCAACTGTTTATATTTTAGCAGTCCTACATATCAACTGTCCAGGATTGGAGTTTAAAAGCCTCCCCTTTGTTGAGGACACTAGGTCTTGGTACTGTCCAGAACCTTCACACATGTTCTTACCTCTCGAGGTTTTAATCTTTGTTTTTACTTTGTAATGCCAGCCATAGACAACATGATTTTCTTTTCTGCACCCACAGGTTGCAGGAAAGAAAGTCACTGGATTCCCCCCATCAACACAGTCAGTTGATGGGGGAATGTGTTCTCCTGGCGGGGGGGGGGGGGGGGTTTGGGGGTGTGGAGTCCTCACCAGGAGAACACAGTGCTTCTTGCTAGCAGCTATAACAGTTGCTAGCAATAATAGCATGTAAGAAATACAACGGGATGGTTGTACCCAAGTTGATTGATCAATAAACTTGGCTAGATTCAGCCTACCCAGACATGGTTCAAATCCCAGCCGATTCCAAAACATTTGGTGGAGGGGGGATTATGGTGTGGGGTTGTTTTTCAGGGGTTGGGCTTGGCCCCTTAGTTCCAGTGAAGGGAACTCTTAAGGAATCAGCATACCAAGACATTTTGCACAATTTCATGCTCCCAACTTTGTGGGAACAGTTTGGGGATGGCCCCTTCCTGTTCCAATATGACTGTGCATGCGCATGGGGTGGAGGAACTTGACTGTCCTGACCTTAACCCGCTAGAACACCTTTGGGATGAATTAGAGACTGTGAGCCAGGCCTTCTCATCCAACATCACTGACCTCACAAATGCGCTTTTGGAAGAACGGTCAAACCTTCTCATAGACACTCCTAAACCTTGTGGACAGCCTTCCCAGAAGAGTTGAAGCTGTTATAGCTGCAAAGGGTGGGCCAACTCAATATTGAACCCTACGGACTAAGACTGGGATGCCATTAAAGTTCATGTGCGTGTGAAGGCAGGTGTCCCAATACTTTTGGTAATATGGTGTATTTGTCCCCTTTTTGCTGTTATCCCTTTAAATATCGGGAGTCTTTAGCGGCAGTAGAGAATAGGAAGTGTGAGGTTTAGTTGTAGATAACATCTGAACGGTTTCTCGGCTCCCTCTGTTTTTATTTCTGGACTAGATAAAAAAAGGATTATTTTCCTGAGATAAAATCTAATCTTCCAGGCCTTCAGGAATGTAACGTATAATAGAGGCCAAATATTCCGGCCAATCACAGCCAGCGCCTATTGCGCCCTCCGGGCATGTACGTCCGATGTGTGTTTGGTTAGCACATCTTGTTGTTACTACTGAAAGGGAAAAGGCGGGTGAAGATCAGAGAGCTGGAAAGCGAAGGGAAAATCTCTGAAGTCGGCTGATGGTCAAGACGAGCTCTGAGTTATTCTGTGTTCTTTTCACTGCAAAAGTGCTGCAACTGTTATAAGGTTTTGTTGTAGATTGGATTAAATCTGAAGGGGTTCTATTCTATCCAGGAAAAGAGTGGGGTCTCTTTATAAAAAAAAAAATCTGCTGTGCGAATAATGCATAAAATGTATCTAATATATGTATTTCCTATGGCAGTTAGCTCCATCTAGTGGACATAATGTGGAACTTTCCTAATTGCAGTATATAAAAACAAGCACTTCGTTATGGCCACTAGATGGAGCTGACACACACAGGAAATAACTATATTCGACACATTAAGGGATTATTTCTGCAAATGTAGACTCATTTGCACAGAATTTTCTTTAAAATAGACCCCAGTGTGTTCTCTTCAGCATCACATAATCTGCAGCTTAGCTGCTGTCCCTTTTCTCAGGTGGGTGTCTCAACTGAACTGCTCTTTGGTGAGGCTGAATTCCCATATGTAAAACCTAATATTGAACTTCTCCAATCTGGTCTGCTCGATATACTGTATGCAAAAAAAAAAAACTGTTGATCCTGCCAGAAATCCTGTACCCTCCTTTGTCCTGTGCACTCTGCTGGGTTATCTCAAGTAGTCTATCAGCCCCACCAGGGTTACCCCTGTAAACTCCAAAACACCTTCCTCCTGTGGAGAGGAGGAGGTATTTTGTAGTTTTGTCTTAGAGTGACCACACTCAATTAGTGCACTGTATCTATGGAGGAGCAGCGTTGTCACCTGAGGACAGAAAATGTGTAACTGGCAGGATCACCAGGAGAAAAGGAAGGAACTAAAATCCTGAAAAAAAGGAAAACAATGCAGCCATCACATCTAAGGTCAGGGGTCTTCAAACTATGGCCCATGGGCCGCATCTGGCCTGCTACAAGATTTTATCCGGCCCACAGCTAGGGTCATCGGCGGATTCTCAATGTGCAGATTAAAGTTAGGGGAAGCTGCCTATGGTCTCGGCTTCTGATGTAAGGGAGACTATAATGTAAGGGGGACTCTGATGGGGACCCTGATGTATGGAGGACTCTGATAGGGACCCTGATGTAAAGGGGAATCTGATAGGGACCCTGATATATGGGGCACTCTGATAGAGACTGTGATGTAAAGGGGACTCTGATAGGGAGCTTAATGTAAGGGGGGTTCTGATAGAGGCCCTGATGTACAGGGAGCGTTAATAGTGACCCTAATGTAAAGGGGGACTCTAATGGGGAACCTTATGTATGGAAGACTCCTATAGGGACCCTGATGTAAGGGGGGCTCTGATAGGGGACCTGATGTATGGGGAACTTTAATGGGGATATTAATGTAAAGGGAGACTCGGATGGGGACCCTTATGTATGGGGGACTCTGATATGGACTCTGATGTAAGGGGGACTCTGATAGGGACCCTGATGTAAGGGAAACTCTGATAGAGACCCTTATGTATAGGGGACTCTGATAGGAACTCTGATGTAAGGGGAACTCTGATAGAGACCCTGATGTAAAGGGGACTCTGATAGGGACCCTGATGTAAAGGGGACTCTGATAGGGACCCTGATGTAAGGGGGACTCTGATAGGGACCCTGATATACGGGTTACTCTGATAGGGAAGTTGATGTAAGGGGGACTCCGATAGGGGCTCTGATGTACAGGAAACTTTAATGGGGACCCTAATGTAAAGGGGGGCTCTGATGGGGAACCTTATGTATGGGAGACTTTAATAGGGACTCTGATAGGGACCCTGATGTAAGGGGGGCTCTGATAGGTACCCTGAGGTAAGGGGGGCCCTGGTGTACGGGGAGATTTAATGGGCACCCTAATGTAAAGGGGGACTCTTATGTATGAGGGACACTGATTTGGACTCCGATAATAACCCTGATGTAAGGGGGGCTCTAATAGGGGGACTGATGTACAGGGAACTTTAATGGGGACCCTAATGTAAAGGGGGACTCTGATGGGGACACTCATGTATTGGGGGACTCTGATAGGGACCCTGATGTAAGGGGGGCTCTGATAGGTACCCTGATATATGTGGGACTCTGATAGGGACCCTGATGTAAGGGGGCTCTGATAGGTACCCTGATATATGTGGGACTCTGATAGGGACCCTGATGTAAGGGGGGCTCTGATAGGTACCCTGATATATGTGGGACTCTGATAGAGACTCTGATAGGGGCCCTGATGTACAGGGAATGTTAATGGGGACCCTAATGTAAAGGGGAACTCTGATAGAGACCCTTATGTATGGGGAACTCTGATGTAAGGGGAACTCTGATAGGAACTCTGATGTACAGGGAACTTTAATGGGGACAATAATGTAAAGGGGGTCTCTGATGGGGACGCTGATGTAAGGGGGAACTCTGATTTAAGAGAGGACTCTAATGTAAGGGTGACTCTGATGGGGACCCTGATGTAAAGGGGGACTCTGATGTAAAGGGGGACTCTGATGGAGTAATTGGCACCTAAATATCTCAGACAAGTCTAAAGCACACAGGTAGGTTCATTGTCTCTACTGTGGGCTACCTACCCTCTTCCATATTGAACACGTAATTCCCCAGTCGGAGGACAGTGGAGCAGAAGGAACACTTGAAGCATTCTCGGTGGAAGAAATGGCCCTCGGCGCTCAGCCGCTCCACCACGTAAACTCTCTTCTTGCAGAAATAACACGTGTCACTCCCGCCGATATTCGGAGGAAACTCCTTCCTCAGGGATCCCTAAAAAGAAAGAAAAAGAAAACATTTGTATCTCCGGTAACAAACATGCCTCTTTCCTCTGATAGGAGTATCTTTCTTTTTTTATTTATTATTTGTCAAGACAAAAAAAAAGGAAAATTACATTTTTTTGGTGCGTTGTGTAAATACAAAATATTGTTATTTCTGCTGCACCTAAAACCCAACCGGCCCCACCTGCACAGACTACAGAACTGCACCTATTCCTCCCTACTGTTTGCACCTCTCTATATGGATACACGCTGCTTGGACTCTTGGGAGATGTAGTTCTGGGGGCGTTCCTACATCACAGAGTTAAGCGAGGTTTGGAGGTAAGCATATATCTGATACTGACACAGACCACCCACCTTGTGCACTGACCTCATTACAGATACATTAGATAAAGAAGGAAAGAAGAGTGGAGTACCTTCTGGGAAGGAGAGACAGGAGAAGAAGAAGAAGGAGATTCTGCAAAGGGCTCAGTCATCCCTATGTCCGGCGAGCTCTGAATTTAACACAAAATTACATTATTCACCTTATAACACTCATTGCGTCAGCTTAGAATAATTTCAGTTCTTTATCATAAATATACTTAAAACGATCCATGTAAAAAACATTCGCTGTCCAGATGCCCTTAGCATTCCTACAAGCACCACGAATGACTGCTGTATTTTTTGTAATGTAATTATCTCTTATAATATAATTATTATAAACTCCACCTAGTGGTCATAATGTGGTATGTTCCAGGAAAATACTGCATTTTGGCCACTAGATGGAGCTGGTGGTCATAGGAGATATTACAAACAATATTACGATCATTCCTGGTGCCTGTGCTTAAGACACCCGCGTAGTGAATGCTTTTATGAATATGCCACGTGTGTGTGTAGCCAAAATGTTTTGTTTTGGTTCAAGTTTGGAAAAGTTAAAGGCCTAGTCCACCTTTTTCAGCTAATGTAGTAAATACAACATTGATCTTCATGATTATTGTGCATTTCATAATTTTTGCATTGAAGGAGAACATTGCATCTGCAATCAGTTGGGGGTGCAATGAACAGGCTCCTTTAACGCCTCCCCCCAGCCTCAGATGCATAGGGAGGTCCAGACTAGCTGCTATGGGACTGGAGGAAGTACGGCAGAACTGCAAGTAGAGGAGGGAGGAGGGATCACCGCCATCATTCTGCCTCGGTGGGAGATGGGATATGTAGCATATCAATGTAAGCTATCCCAGGCCTGAAAGGTGGAGCCATGCATGGCTGTGCCTACATTGAAATCATTACAACTTTCAGCAAGAAGGAGGACTCAGAGTTTTAGGTAAGTGAGTGGGGGCTATTGGGGGTGGGGGGTTGGGGAACGCGACCATACTTCATGTTAACCTATATAAGGGTGTAACGTGGAGCATGGTCTAAAATGTGCATTAAGCCTCTAAAAGCCCTATTGGGTTATTTTCTGCTGTCCATGTCATGCAGGGGAGACTTTCCTTCACTTCCTGTCCTGAAGATGCAACAGGAAATGGGAGGAGGCCTTTATAAAGTGAGAGACATTTCCATCTAAGACAGTCGTCTCCATAGCATTTGCTCACATTGAAAGGTTTACCCTTGTGACAACTCTAAATTTTGGCATTTCCCCTCACCTGCATAGGATGATTTACTAAAGGAGTTGAGAATCTTTTTCCTCAGAGTAGAATGAGTAGACCAGCCCTTGCGGAACTGTAGCAAGGAACATACTATTTTGGTGGTAGGGCAGGTGATTTGCTTTGTCAATGGAACATCTGTCCCCATTGGAAGGTTTATCCTTGTGACAACTCTAAAGTTTGGCATTTCCCCTCACCCACATGGGATGATTTACTAAAGGAGTTGAGAATCTTTTGCCTCAGAGTAGAATGAGTAGACCAGCCCCCAAGGAACTGTAGCAAGGAGCATACCATTTTAGTGGGTTATCACTGGAACATCTGTCCCCATTGGAAGATTTACCCTTGTGACAATTCTAGAGTTTGGGATTTCCCCTCACCTACTTGGGCTGATTTTGTAAAGGAGTTGAGAATCTACTGGCACAGAGTAGAATGCATAGACCAGCCCTTGCGGAACTGTAGTAAGGAACATACTATTTTGGTGGTAGGGCAGGTGGGTTGCTTTGTCAATGAAACATCTGTCCCCATTGGAAGGTTTACCCTTGTGACAACTGTAAAGTTTGGCATTTCCCCTCACTTGCTCAGGATGATTTACTAAAGGAGTTGAGAATCTTCTGCTTCAGAGTAGAAGAAGTAGACCAGCCCCCACGGAACTGTAGCAAGGAGCATACCCTTTTAGTGGGTTATCACTGGAACATCTGTCCCCATTGAAAGATTTACCGTTGTGACAACTCTAGAGTTTGGGATTTCCCCTCACCTACTTGGGCTGATTTACTGAAGGAGTTGAGAATCTACTGCCACAAAGTAGAATGCGTAGACCAGCCCTTGCGGAACTGTAGCAAGGAACATAACATTTTGGTGGGTAGGGCAGGTAGGTTGCTTTGTCAATGGAACATCTGTCCCCATTGGAAGGTTTACCCTTGTGACAAATCTAATGTTTGGGATTTCTTCTCACCTACCCAGGCTAATTTACTACAGGAGTTGAGAACCTTCTACCACAGAGTAGAATGAGTAGACCAGCCCCTGTGGAACTTTAAGCAAGGGTCATATGATTTTGGTGTCGGTGGGTTGTCGCTGGAACATCTGCACCCTTGTGACAACTCTAGATTTTAGGATTTCCCCACACCTACTTGGGCTGGTTTACTAAAGAAGTTGAGAACCTTCTACCACAGAGTAGACCAGCCCCTGAGGAACTTTAAGCAAGGGTCATATGATTTTGGTGGTGGGTGTGGGTGGGTTGTCACTGGAACATCTGTACCCTTGTGACAACTCTAGATTTTAGGATTTCCCCACACATACTTGGGCTGGTTTACTAAAGAAGTTGAGAACCTTCTACCACAGAGTAGACCAGCCCCTGATGAGCTGTAGTAAGGGTCATACCATTTTGTTGGTGGTGGTGGGGGGTATTAATTATGTCACATTAAGTGCCCCTTTCCAATATGGTAAAAAATGGTTCTGAATGAAGAGTAGAATTTTTGTGCTATAAATTATTTATTCAATGTCCGTCGTCATTTTTTTAGTTAGTAGTTGTCACGTACTGCGGTTAATTTATGCTGCTTACCAGCTCTGAGGACCTCGTTCTACTTTTGTGATCGCTCATATACAGGCTGACAAGGACTTCTGCCACAGCTCCTACCCGGCTGGACACGGTCCCTACCGTCGCCTATTTGACAGAAAGAAGAGAGAGGAACAGAAGGAGGGAGAAGAGACTTAGGAGAGTATTGCAGCAAGAGAAGAAATGGAGAAGTCTCAGCTTAGTTGTTCTAGGAGGTTAAGGAAAGCTAAGAGATCTCTTAAAACAGCAAGAAAAGGAGAAGGCCGTGGCAACTGCCCCATCTATCCTTCAAGAGACCACTTGCAGATACAACTTAGATAATTCTGTTTTCTCAAACCAAACCCTTTTAGTAAATAATTACATTTTAGGCTGCATGTTAATAAAGCCGACTCAAACAGAAGGAGTGCTAGATGGTCGTCCGAGGAGTCCATGATCTTTTATTGTTAATAAACTTGAGACAAGAGGAAGATAAAAGGAAGTCATCGCGTTTCGGGGCTAAACAATCCCCCTTCATCAGGGCTTGGATGCACAAAGACAAATCTTCCTATAGGACTGGGGGGGGTTGATTAAATAAAGCTGGAGAATGCAAAATCTGGTGCATCTCTGCATAGAAACCAATCAGCTTCCAAGTTTAAGGCTACTTTCACACTGAGGCGTTTTACAGACGCTATTTAGCTAAAAATAGCGCCTGTAAAGCGCCTCAAAAGTCCCCCCCGATGCACCCCAAATTGAAATGAATGGCAAGCGCTTCCGAAGCGGCTGCACACCGCCTCGGTAGCGCTGAGCGCCGGCACTTTTAACCCCTTTTTAACCCCTTGTGAGGGGTTAAAAGCGCGGCGCTCCCACCCGCATAGCGGAGCCCTATCGCTGGTAAAACTCCGCTAAAACTAGCAGGGTTTTACCGCAACCGCGGCTACCCGTGCAGTGTGAAAGTAGCCTTAGTGTCAAAGACTAATTGAAGAAGCTGAAGTTAGAAGCTGATTGGCTACCGTTCACAGCTGCACCAGATTTTGCACTCTCCAGTTTTAGTAAATCAGCCCCATTGTGTTCTATGCCAAGCAGGGGACATTGTTAGCCACACTGGACATACGTGAGTGTGGTTTGCGCAGGAATCCCAGTGATGACAGTTTATGTCCATATATGGTCAATGATGTCATCTGGGAGGCTCCGCCCCCTTTGTATATATCCGCTGTGGGAGTGAAGTGCCTGGACCAGACTTGTCATGTCAGTGAATGGGGCTGGTGTGGTCACTGATTGATAAGGATAGGCAAAAGCAAAACAGTTAAAGCGTCGGTTACCCCAACACTTTATATGTACTTGTATGAAGAAGAAGTCTCCTGTTCTTTTTGTATTGCTTCCTTTATGTGAAATTCCTGCCAGTCCCTCTGCTTTCCTATTAAAAACTGACCACACTAAGCAGGAGAGCACATCGTGGTCAGTTCTCTAGCTATGCTGGAAAGCCTGCTCTCCTCCTCCAATGATCAGACTTTTTCTGACGCCCCCACTGCACAGCCTTTCATTGAGAAACTCAGTGTGCTGCTGTTTCTCCTCCCCCCAGCTCTTATGCAGCTGAGAACAGAGGGAATGTGATCACTTATAAAAAAAGGGAAAAAAATGGGGAAAATGTATTTATTTTTTTTTTTTATATATATATATATCAATACACAAATGTTTTGCCTTTCATTTCTATTTTTGACTGAATGAGCTGTTATACAATCACTTTAAGGTTCAGTCTGAACTTGGAGTGAACCTAAAGCTCATCCCTACTTTTAACTAGACATGTGCAATTCATTTTGTTCCGAATTTGTTTTTCATCGAAATTCGAGAAATTCATTAATTTGGAAATATTTGAATTAAGGGATAACAATTTTTTTTCAGAAAGTTTGTAAATTTGAAAATACGGAAATTTAAAAGAACGAAAATCTGAAATTCGAAAGTCCGGAAATTCGAACATTCAGCAATCCGTAGAATTTGAAAATCTGAAAATTCAAACGAAAATTATTATGAAAAGAGCAGGGGTCTCTAAACTTTATAAGCAAAGGGCCAGTTTACTGTCCTTCACACTTTAGGGGGGCCGGACTGTTGCCATTGGGAGAAGAAAATGTCCTGACATTTGGAGTAAACAATACTCCATCATTTGTAATAAGGGGAGTAATAGTGTCTCATCATTGGTATCAATGGGAGGAATAGTGCCCCATCATTGGTGTCAGTAGGAGGAATAGTGCCCCATCATTGGTGTCAGTGGCAGGAATAGTGCCCCATCATTGGTGTCAGTGGGAAGAATAGTGCCCCATCATTGGTGTCAGTGCGAAGAATAGTGCCCCATCATTGGTGTCAGTGGGAGGAATAGTGCCCCATCATTGGTGTCAGTGGGAAGAATAGTGCCCCATCATTGGTATCAGTGCGAAGAATAGTGCCGCATCATTGGTATCTGTGGGAGGAATAGTGCCCCATCATTGGTGTCATTGGGGGAATAGTGCCCCATCATTGGTGTCAGTGGGAGGAATAGTGCCCCATCGTTGGTGTCAGTGGGAAGAATAGTGCCCCATCATTGGTATTAGTGCGAAGAATAGTGCCCCATCATTGGTATTAGTGCGAAGAATAGTGCCCCATCATTGGTATCTGTGGGAGGAATAGTGCCCCATCATTGGTGTCAGTGGGAGGAATAGTGCCCCATCGTTGGTGTCAGTGGGAAGAATAGTGCCCCATCATTGGTATTAGTGCGAAGAATAGTGCTCCATCATTGGTATTAGTGCGAAGAATAGTGCCCCATCATTGGTATCTGTGGGAGAAATAGTGCCCCATCATTGGTGTCAGTGGGAGGAATAGTGCCCCATCATTGGTGTCAGTGGGAAGAATAGTGCCCCATCACTGGTGTCAGTGGGAGGAATAGTGCCCCATCATTGGTATCAGTGGGAGGAATAGTGCCCCATTATTGGTATCTGTGGGGGGAATAGTGCCCCATTCGAAAATCTGAATTAACTAACTAATAATAACTATTACTAACTAGAAAATAATAGGTATTGGAATTTCCTTTTACATTTTGTTTTTCCAGGAAAGTTGACAAATTTGTTCATTCAGAAATACGAAAATCGAAATTTTGGAAATTCAAAATCCAAAAATTCAGCAATTCGAATATCCGAAGACTGGAAAATTCGAAAATCTGAATATTCAAAAGAACGAAAATCCAAAAATTAGAAAATCTGAAATTATAACTAACTAATAACAACTATTACTAACTATTAAATTATAGGTATTGAAATTTCCTTTCAATTTTGGCTGTTAGTGAATGTAACAAAAAAAAAATTTATCCGAAGTTACAAGTTATCCGAAATAACAAATGCCGCATCTAAACGAATGCAACATAACAAATTAATAATAATAAAAACGTTTTATTATTATTATTTATTATTATTAATTTGTTATGTTACATTTGTTTATATACAGAATTCGTTATTTCGGATAATTCGTAACTTTGGAAAAATTTGTATTCATTGCGTTCACTAACAGCCATATTTGAAAGGAAATTCCAATACCTATAATTTAATAGTTCGTTATTATTAGTTAGTTATTTTTTGGGATTTTCGAATTTTCATACTTCTTTTCGGATTTCCGTTCTTTCGGATTCTCGTTCTTGTTTTTGGGATTTTCGAATTTCCGAATTTTTGGATTTACAAATTTTCGATTTTCATATTTATGAATTTTTGAGTTTCAGAATTCTCAGATTTTCAAATTTACGAATTTTCAGATTTCGAATTCAAATTTTTCCGAAGTTACGAATTTATTCAAAGTAACGAATTTCGATCATAACGAATGCCCCAAAAAAGGAAAAAAAAAAACAAACAAAAAACGAATAAAACGTAAACAGATTTTTCGGCAGTTCACATGTCTACTTTTAACGCACGTCCACTGCGACTATTATTGCTCCCTCCTTGACATAAAACACAGTGCAGGACATTTTTAGATAGGGTCCTGTAGGAAGATTTGTCATTGGCTAACCATACACTGATGAAGGGATATTGCCTGGCCCCCTGAAACGCGTTGGTGTTTGTCTCAACTTTATTAGCAATAAATGATTATAGTTTTAAGACCCCCGTCTGTTGACGGATCCTTCAGTGGAGGCCATTTTTTTGGAGAGAGCTGGGCTTTGTAGTAGAGCTGCCGAGGTTCATTAAGCACCCCATAGGGGATTTATATTTTATAGCGCTATGCCTAATGCTCCTTGCGATCGCACGCTGCAAGCATCACACAAACACAGAAGTAAATCGTGGATCAGCATGCACTGGTGAAGGAGAAAAATAAAAATGTGAAAATGTACACAAAACAAATAACCGGTATTAATCAGTCCAAAGATTTTTCTTTTTTTTTTTTAAAGAAGATTGCTTTCATATATACTATCTAGATATAAAGACTGTGGGGTAAACTTCTAAAATATTCAAATAGCAATTGACCTGCTGAAAAGTGCATGAATGAATCTTCTATCCAAACGGGTCAAAGAAAGGAGGGTTGTTGGAAATTTTCCTTAATACTTAGCACCATCTAGTGGCCAAATATGGTATTTCTCTATCTAAAATAAATGAAAAATAGGGAATAGTCTAATAACATTCGCTCAGAACGAATATACATGCACTTTCCCTGTCTGAACTGATATATATATATATATATATATATATATATATATTTATAATATAATATAATATTATATTTATATATATATATATATATATATATATATATATATATACACATATACATATATACCGTATCTCACAAAAGTGAGTACACCCCTCACATTTTTTGCATTTGTGTAAATATTTTATTCTATCTTTTCATGTGACAACACTGAAGAAATGACACTTTGCTACAATGTAAAGTAGTGAGTGTACAGCTTGTATAACAGTGTAAATTTGCTGTCCCCTCAAAATAACTCAACACACAGCCATTAATGTCTAAACTGCTGGCAACAAAAGTGAGTACACCTCTACGTGAAAATATCCAAATTGGGCCCAAAGTGTCAATATTTTGTGTGGCCACCATTATTTTCCAGCACTGCCTTAACCCTCTTGGGCATGGAGTTCACCAGAGCTTCACAGGTTGCCACTGGAGTCCTCTTCCCCTC
This sequence comes from Glandirana rugosa, assembly GCA_018402905.1. Taxonomy (NCBI): domain Eukaryota; kingdom Metazoa; phylum Chordata; class Amphibia; order Anura; family Ranidae; genus Glandirana; species Glandirana rugosa. The sequence goes on along the minus strand of BLSH010374019.1, from coordinate 1,661,062 downwards.
CTCCATGATGACATCACAGAGCTGGTGGTTGTTAGCGACCTTGCGCTCCTCCACCTTTTGAGGAGGCCCCCAGATGCTCAATAGTCTGTCTACCTTATCTGCTCATGTTTTGCCTTTGCTGATCCCCCCCTCCCCCACAAATGATAATGACCAGCGGTGGCTGGTGCTCCATTTTTACGAGAGGGCGCAAATAAACACCCACCGCCCCGCCAGGTCTGCACTTACCCCATCTAGGTAGCAGCTTCCCCGGCTTCTCCTCCCAGCTAATCCGGTCTTAAGATCCGCCTCCTGTCCTGATTGGCCAGGAGGAGAACCTGGAAGACAATTGCGAATATTGATTCGCTAATGTCACATGTGGGTGGTATTGGGGCGCAGAACCTTTTTGAAGCTAATTAGAGCTTAATTCAAAAAAAAAAAAAAAAGAAACCTCCGGCGCTCCGCATGGAGATTAGTGGGGGGCAGCGAACCGGCCGCCGCTGATAATGATATTTTTAAATAAAATCTTTCCATTTTCATTACATACATTATTATAGGTCCAGTGATGCCACCATTGGGTCTCTGTGCTTCCCTAAGCAATGCAGGCAGATCAAGGCTGGTGGGAGGGGCTGGCAAGGTGACATCACAGCACCCCGCCTCTGTACTCCACTCAACAGCCCTCTGGCCCGATGCAAGCAGTGGGAGGAGTTAAGCAATTATTAAAAGGGGTGGGTGTCAATCTGGAGGAGTGGGCGTTCCTAGGCAGGCTGTATTTGCATAGGTAACGCCCACATGTGACGCTGAGTCAGCCTGGAGGAGTGGGCGTTCCTAGGCAGGCTGTATTTGCATAGGTAACGCCCACATGTGACGCTGAGTCAATCCGAAGGAGTGGGCATTCCTAGGCAGGCTGTATTTGCATAGGTAACGCCCACATGTGACGCGGAGTCAGTCTGGAGGTGTGGGTGTACCTAGGCAGGCTGTATTTGCATAGGTAACGCCCACATGTGATGCTGAGTCAATCAGGAGGAGTGGGCGTTCCTAGGCAGGCTGTATTTGCATAGGTAACGCCCACATGTGATGCTGAGTCAGTCCAGAGGAGTGGGCGTTCCTAGGCAGGCTGTATTTGCATAGGTAACGCCCACATGTGACGCTGAGTCAGTCCAGAGGAGTGGGCGTTCCTAGGCAGGCTGTATTTGCATAGGTAACGCCCACATGTGACGGTGAGTGAGCCTGGAGGAGTGGGCGTTACTAGACAGGTTGTATTTGCATAGGTAACGCCCACATGTGATGCTGAGCCTCCATGATTGAAAGAAATACAATCCAATGAATGAAAGGGGCGGGCCAGGGGCAGTCAGGATGGGAAGGAAAGACCTAGATCAGTGATGGCGACCCTTGGCACCCCAGATGTTAGGGAACTACATTTCCCATGATGCACAACTGCACTGCAGAATGCATGAGCATCATGGGAAATGTAGTTCCAAAACATCTGGGGTGCCAAGGTTCACCATCACTGGGCTAGCTGATACGGGACGCCCGTCAGCCTGGAAATGAGGCGGAACTCTCTCTGACTCTCTGCAGCTTCTAATGCACATGGTGAGAAGCTCACAGTGTGCGGTGAAATCAGAGGAAACCGTTTCAGCCCAGGAGAGGAGCCGCTACAACTGTGCAAGACTGAAGGGGAGGCCGGAGGTCGGATTTAATACTCCAACCACCCCGCCTCATTCCTTAGCCGACTGTTGGACAAAACATCGCAGTCACTTCCCCTGAGAGCGCGGCGTCCCTGGGAACCGATGTCACATATTACAGCATGGACTGCAAGCTGTGGAATTTCCTTCCATTGAAGCATCCCAGGAATTCAGGAATGATGATTAAACTCTGAGTCTTCCGGAACTCTGATGGCTCAACATCTCCCGTATAGCCTGAGTCAGAGATAAACCCCCTCCCCACCCACCGCTGAAATATAACATTGCGCTCCTGATTTGGGTAATATTAATTTTAGACATGCAGCTAGTCTATCCAACACCCCCCTACCCCTAGACTGACAATGCTGCTGTCTGCTGTGCCTCCTGTGCTCCTACATCCAGAATGGGGGCGCTCTTATACAAAAGGTGTGTTACTGGCCAGATCACCAGGTGAAAACAGAGGGGAAAAAAAAGAAAACTAATGCAGCTAGTATTCTACACCACCGACGTAATCAAAAGAAAAAAAAGGGGAGACAAAAGTGGACCACTAGACCGGTCATTGTGTGGAAAACATATTCTCGCGGGGGTAAGACCTACATCC
>BLSH010374019.1:1613888-1658793 GCA_018402905.1 Glandirana rugosa | reverse complement strand
TTGGTTTTTACATAAAATAACGTCGAATGGCTAGTATTCTACACCACCGACGTAATCAAAAGAAAAAAAAGGGGAGACAAAAGTGGACCACTAGACCGGTCATTGTGTGGAAAACATATTCTCGCGGGGGTAAGACCTACATCCTCGTGTCCTCCGTGTCGTCTGTCGTCGTAACAGTCAGATCCCCATCCCCCCAAAATCTACGTACAGATTTTACTTATAATGGGTTTAGTCCTCGTGTTACAATATAAAGTCGCCACCCCCCCTCCCACCCCCCCCCCAATAGAGACTGAGTCCGATATGTCCTCTACAACTCGGTAGTCTCAAGGCACCGCTGAAATATAACATTGTGCTCCTGATTTGGGTAATATTCATTTTAGACATGCATCTAAAACCCCCCTACCCCTAGACTGACAATGCTGCTGTCTGCTGTGCCTCCTGTGCTCCTACATCCAGAATGGGGGCGCTCTTATACAAAAGGTGTGTTACTGGCCAGATCACCAGGTGAAAACAGAGGGGAAAAAAAAGAAAACTAATGCAGCCACCACATCTTATGATCGGTAAGCTGCAATAAAATACATTTTTGGTTAATACGGCTTTAAGTAAAGTGTCAGTGTAACACTTCCAGGGACGCATTGCCTCTCACAGAGATCACAGTGCTATCCCAGACAATGCCTTTATCATAGATATATTTTTTTTATTTCTCCAGAAGTAGGGCACCATTTTTGTTCAGGCATCACCCGGGGTGACCACCTACTTCTTAGGCTGAGATGCCGGCTCAGATGTAAATCCTGGCGCCTGTGCAGTTTTTGGTCGTGTTCACACCAGGTGCGGTGCAGGAACGAGTGCATTGGTGTGCATTTTCCACAAATGTGCGTAGTTGGCATCAATTCTTAACCCCTTCAATACCGGGCACCTAACCCCCCCCCCCCCCCCCTTCCTGCCCAGACCAACTGTCAGCTTTCAGCGCTGTCACATTTTGAATGACAATTGCGCGGTCGTGCAACGTTGTACCCAAACACAGTTTTTATCATTTTGTTCCCACAAATAGAGATTTCTATTGGGGGTATTTGATCACCTCTGGGGTTTTTAATTTTTGTGCTACAAATAAAAAAAGGGCAAAAATTATGAAAAAAAAAAAGTTTTTCTCTGTTTCTGTCACAAAACTACATTTTCTTCATCACTGATGGGCACTGATGATGAGGCACTTATATGCAGCACTGATAGGTGGCACTGATAAGCAGCACTGACTGGCACTGATAGGTGGCACTGATGGGCACTCGTAGGCGGGACTGATGGGCACTCATAGGTGGCAGTGATAGGCGGCAATGCTAGTTGGTACTTCTTTGGTGGTCCTTCCCTGGCATTCCCTGGTGGTCCTCGGTGGCTTCCAAGATGGCACTGAGTGCCATCCCTGTTGGGCACTGTGCCCCTTATGGTGGTCCCTGGGTGGGCTCCCTGGTTGTTTAGGATGGGCTTCCCTGGTTGTCTCCCCGGTGGTCCATAGGTGGGCATTCCCTGGAGGTCCTGGGTGGCGATCCTAGGGGGGGCTGCGCTGATAAACAATTAGTGCAGGCCCCCCCCGTCAGGAGAGCCGCCGATCGGCTCTCATCTAGTTGTGTCCCTTTTGGAACCAAAATCTAATGTTCATTGTTAGGTTTCCTGCCAAATGCTGCTCTCTTCTCCTTGTGCAGGGTGAGTGGTCTTGTCTCCGCCCCCTCCTGTAGTTTTATACAGGCAGCCTATAGTGGGTGGAGTCTGCTGGGCCCCTCCCACAGCTCTGCACTCTCTCCTTGTGCAGGGTGAGTGGTCTTGTCTCCGCCCCTTCCTGTAGTTTTATACAGGCAGCCTGTAGTGGGTGGAGCCTGCTGGGCCCCTCCCACAGCTCTGCGCTCTCTCCTTGTGCAGGGTGACTGCTCTTGTCTCCGCCCCCTCCTGTAGTTTTATACAGGCAGCCTGTAGTGGGTGGAGCCTGCTGGGTCCCTCCCACAGCTCTGCTCTCTCTCCTTGTGCAGGGTGACTGGTCTTGTCTCCGCCCCCTCCTGTAGTTCTCTGCAGGCAGCCTGTAGTGGGTGGAGCCTGCTGGGCCCCTCCCACAGCTCTGCTCTCTCTCCTTGTGCAGGGTGAGTGGTCTTGTCTCCGCCCCCTCCTGTAGTTCTCTGCAGGCAGCCTGTAGTGGGTGGAGCCTGCTGGGCCCCTCCCACAGCTCTGCGCTCTCTCCTTGTGCAGGGTGTCTGGTCTTGTCTCCGCCCCCTCCTGTAGTTTTATACAGGCAGCCTGCAGTGGGTGGAGCCTGCTGGGTACAGCACAGTGATGATGTCACAGCTACTTTTACAGACGAATATCTGGGTTTGCAAAGGCATTTGGCACACAGAGGGTGGATTGATATCATTTGTGGCTATTGAGGAATATATTTTAATGGAGATTTATGTGCCTGGAGTTCAGCTTTAATGGATGACAGAAGGGCTGTGACGGAGTCCCGGGGATCACATTGGGGGGGTCGTTATATTTTTATGACCGTCCTGTTTGAGGAACATCCTGGCTCCCAGCATTGATGACGCCGCCGTTATACAAAGAGTTTTCTTTTCCCATCCCACCCTCGGCGCAGCGCTGTCCGGTCATACGGCCTGGCTGAACATCAAACACCCCCCACCCCAGGTGCCCGCTGTGCCCGGAGGGAGCGCCCCCCCTCCCCCGCCTCCCACATCAGACCCGCTTCTTTCTCTTTTATCTTGAAGATAATAAATTTAAAGGGGCGACTCTCAGTGATGAAAGTGAGGAGAGACGCTGTAATCATTTTACAGGTTTCAGCACTTTGATACATTCTTGTTGTATTTGTAACAATTTTCCAAAAAAAGTCGCAGCTGCCATTAAAGAGAAACTCTACGTGTAATATGTTCTCAGCCGACTCATTTCACCCACCCTGGATGATGCCTGAGCAAAGATGGCGCCGTCCTTCTGGAGAAGAGCAGATGAAGGCATTGTCGGGGGGGAGTGCTGTGATTTCTGTGAGAAGGAATAAATCCCTGGAAATGTTACAGCGACACTTGACTCTCCATGTGCGACGCTTTAAGCAACTCTACAGGTTACCTGTTTAAAGTTACAGAGGAGGTCCATTGATAGAATTATTGCTCTCGCTCTGACGTTCTCAGCGACACCTCACATGTGCGTTTACTTACGTATGCCTTTGCTTTTGTGCATGAGCACGTGGGGGGGGGGGGCATGTGGGGGCTTATCGCTTTACTTTTTTTTTTCTTTTTTTTTTTTTTTTATATTGTCTCTTTAATGTTTTTTTTTTTTTTTTTTTTAAAAAGGATGACCGGTCCTCTTTATGGAGGAATCTGGGGTCAAACATCTACAAACTATGGGATAGATTTATGACATTTTTTTTTTTACTAGTTCGGGACTTGCGACATTGCGGGACTGCACATCGGCTCTCGCTCCGTGCCGCGGGCGCGCACGCCCCCGTGGTATCGATTACAAATGTATGGGTACGTTGTTTCGCGCAATGGAGCCGCATTGCCGCAGTATAGCTGTGACAGGCGGTCCTTAAGTGGTTTAAAAAAAAATGATTTTCTTCTGTCCGATTTCAGAAGTGACATCTAAGGCCATAGAGGCGATCAGAGACAATCTGGTCTCTGGTAGCCTCTGTGACCAGCTGACCGCACTGTCGGATCGTTTCTCGGGTGCGCCGGTGGAAATGGTAACCCCAAGAAACACCGGAGGGGGAGCTCCCATCCAGCAGCTTTGGAAAGCGATCCAGCGGTGAATGAGTCGCTCGCACCACTTTCATGAGGAAGCCCGCTGCCGGCTGAATTTAAAAAAAAATCCTGGTTTTATAGCTTCAGCCATAACAGTAAAAGAAGGGTCGCCGATATAAACAGATTTCCGTTTCTAAATGTCTTCAGCGAGAGATTTTCATATCTGTTTGATTCAGGAAGTGAAGCAGCCGGTTGGAGGAAAGTCGCGTTTCCTGATTAAACAGTCAGATAGCGGTCTGTGTAAACTGTGCAGAGAACGGCGAGATTACAGCGGCTCAGCGAGATTCTACTGCGGCGCGTTCACTTAGAAATATACAGAAATATAACACAAATTATAAATCTTACACTAAATAAAAATTAAAATATAACACGTAATATAATTATAAATATACATAAATGTAACAAGTAATATAATTATAAATAAAAATATAAAAAAGTGACAAGTAATAAAATAATAATTACAAATATAAATAAATGTAACAAGTAATATAATTATAAATAAAAATATAAATAAATGTAACAAGTAATATAATTATAAACAAAAATATAAATAAATGTAACAAGTAATATAATTATAAATAAAAATATAAAAAAGTAACAAGTAATAAAATAATAATTACAAATATAAATAAATGTAAAAAGTAATATAGTTATAAATAAAAGAATAAATAAATGTAACTAGTAATATAATTATAAATAAAAATATAAATACGTGTGATAAGTATATCATTATAAATACAAATACAAATAAATGTAACAAGTAGTATAATTATAAATACAAATATAAATCTAACATTAAAGGAGAAGTACGGGGAAAGCTCCTTTGGCTGTACTTCTCCTGTGGATCACCACCAAGATTTGCACTCCTGTGACCCACTTTCAGCAGACAGAGGGCTGAAGTCCGCTGTCTGCTGATGTCACAGAGCCGGTCCAGGCTCGGGCAAGATCGTGACAATGGAGTCCAGATCCGCCCACATGCACCTGGCTCAGCCTCCCAGCGAGCCGCTGAGAGCCTGAGCCGGCCGCACCCACACCCTCCACAGCCCAGCACTCCAGTGAGCGAGGAGGGGGCAGAGCACAGAGTCGGTGACAACCGAGTGTTCTGCGGTGTTTGATCGCTCAGTTCTTAGAGCCGGCGGAGGACAAATGCGGCATCCACCTAGGTATGTATGATTGGGAGAAAAAAAAAGTCCATACCTCTCTTTTAAGTATGACTAACTCTAAAAGACTAGTGGTCCATATAGTGAACTTGGTGTTCAGTTATTTACTTTAAGGTCATCACAAAGGACAAGGGGGCACTCTTTACGTCTAGAGGAAAAAAGATTTCATCTCCAAATACGGAAAGGTTTCTTCACAGTAAGAGCTGTGAAAATGTGGAATAGACTCTGCCCAGAGGTGGTTTTGGGCAGCACGGTTGATTGCTTTAAAAAAGGCCTGGATTCTTTCCTTAATGTAAATAATATAACTGGGTACTAACATTTTTTAGCTATTTTTAGCCTCTCGGGGGATCAGGAAGGAATTTTTTCCCCCGCTATAGCAAATTGGATCATTGGCTTTGCTGGGGTTTTTTGCCTTCCTCTGGATCAACTGTGGGTGAAGGATTGTATATGGGATTATTTGGTTTTATATATATATATATGTTTTTTTTTTGGTTGAACTAGATGGACTTGTGTCTTTTTTCAACCTGACTAACTATGTAACTAAATACATATACTGTATAAATAAAACAAAATGAATACATATAATCATAAATAGAAATATAAATCTAACACAAAATATAACTAAGCCTAACAATAAATAAATATATCAACTGAAAAAAAAAACAACAAATATGAATAAAAATTTAAATCTAACACCAAATATAAAATACAAATAAATATAACAGGTAACATAATTGTAAATAAAAATTTAAATCTAACACTAACTATAAACGCAAATAAATATCACAGGCTATATAATTATAAATAAAATATAACTCTATAACTAAATATAAGACTAAATCTGAAAATAAATTATAAAAAATAAATATGATTATAAATAAAAATATAAATCTAACACTAAATATAACACAAAATATAAATATGACTATATCTAACACTAAATATAAATAAATATATCCTGTAAGGTGCTTTTTATAAGACTGCTTAGAATAAAAGGGGCAGTAAATTAGGAAACATTTGAAGCTTATGACAAGTGAACTTTAGGGGAGCGAACATTCCACCACACAACTGTCTGTGGGGGGGGGGGGGTTGATGGTCAGAAATGTTTTTGGGAAGGAGGGGGAGGGGTTAGATGTTGTCACCGTTGGTGTCACACAGTGCAGAAGATCCAGGCTGGGTTAGGCATGCAGATCTGGCCAAGCACACATAGGCATCACATGATAATCGGCGGAGTACCTGGCCTGGGTCGGGAAAAAACAACTTGCGTCTAATCGGGGGCTCTCCATCGGATGCTCTCTGCATTGAAGGGAACTTCAGTCAAATTAAAAAAACCTTTAGAGCAGGATATACTATCTGTAGAATGTTCCATCTCTTATTATTGGGTATCTGTTCTCAAAGTGTTCCCTGAGCTATGCAACCATTGTACCTTGAACAGTGTGACACCATTTCCTGATCCTGCCTATATTTCTATGGGGTCACCAACATACCCCGCCCACACAAGCTTGAACTCTGTACATTGCCCAAACCATTCACCATAACTTCTCCAGTGCCTGAAATACGAAGCTGTCAGAGCTTTACCCTATGACCTCAGATAACCCCAGATCTAAGCTATCTAGGCTTTCATATATTCTTATTTTATCTATCTGTTTTCTTCTGAGTTTTCAAGACAGATAAACAGACAGACTGATAAACAACCGCTAAAGGGTATTTATGTTCTTCCGAACACAATGCGGAATTTGTGTGAAGATATTTCCCTGAGAGCTTACATAACAAAAACACATATTTTCGCAGAGAATCTTCCTCAACTGATATCATTATGTAAGAAAAATCCTTCCGTCCCATCCTTCCCATCCCCCAAGCCATGGTAACTGGATTTGTCTGGACCGATGTGCGGAAAACCTTCGTATTTCGTATCGCGGAGTTTTGTACCAGAACACTGCTCAGGGTGGACATCAGAGCAGGAAGAACTTGTCTTTTCAGATCTATAGACTATCAGGGTGTTGAACCCACAACAACCCATGGCAAGGCCTTGAACAAAACCGGGAGATTTATCGGCTAATCTGCTGTGGGCGTGGAGGGGATATTAAGGGCTCTAAATATTTCCAATAAATCAGAAAAATATTATAACTATTAAAAAAAGCTAAATTAAATTATTTAAAGCCTTACTCCAAAACATTTGTATGGAAAGAATAGAGAAGAGTTACATTTTTATTTGTTTGTTATGTAACCCCATTGGGGAAATTATACATCCCTGTGAAGCCATTACATACAAATTGGGTGGAGCGTCCGGGAGAGGAAGATAACAGTAGAATCATTGTCAGAAGTTCAAACCTTTCCCGAAAAACGTTTCCGTCCCAGATGTCTCACAGAAAACTGGGCCCAGGCAGGGCGTTATTTTGCTTGTCTGGAATAATAAAGCTTTATTTGCATTGGGTTTTATAGTGCACCACTGGCTCCTTTTTTGTGTTTATAGAAAAAAAGTTTAATTATCAAGGTGGGCAGCAACACTTAAAACTGCAAGGTGGGTAGGAACTCCCAAAACTGCAAACTGGGTGAGAAAACTTAAAACTACATGGTAGGCGGGAAAATGTAAATCTACAAGGAACACCCAAAACTACAAGGTGGGCAGGAACACCCAAAACTATGAGATGGATGGGTACACCCAAAACTATAAGGTGAGTAGGAAACTAGAAGGTGGGCAGAACACCCAAAACTTAAGGGGGGCAGTAACACCTAAAAATACAAGGTCGACAGGAACACCCAAAACTACAAGGGGGACAAGAACACCCAAAACTACAAGACGGAAGGGTACACCCAAAACTTCAAGGTGGGCAGCAACATCCAAAACTACAAGGTGGGCAAGAACATCCAAAACTACAAGGAGGGCAGGGACATCCAAAATAACAAGGAGGGCAGGGAAATCCAAAACTACATGGAGGGAAGGGACATCCAAAACTACAAGGTGGGCAGGAACATAACTGCAAGATGGGCAGAGACATTCACAATTACAAGGTGGGCAGGAACATCCATAACTACAAGGAGGGCAGGGACATCCAAAATAACAAGGAGGGCAGGGAAATCCAAAACTACAAGGAGTGCAGGGACATCCAAAACTACAAGGAGGGCAGGGACATCCAAAATTACAAGGTGGGCAGGAACATCCAAAATAACATGGAGGGCAGGGAAATCCAAAACAACAAGGTGGGCAGGAACATCCATAACTACAAGGAGGGAAGAGACATTCACAATTACAAGGTGGGCAGGAACATCCATAACTACAAGGAGGGCAGAGACATTCACAATTACAAGGTGGGCAGGAACATCCATAACTACAAGGAGGGTAGAGACATTCACAATTACAAGGTGGGCAGGAACATCCATGACTACAAGGAGGGCAGGGGCATCCAAAATTACAAGGTGGGCAGGAACATCTAAAATTGCAAGGTGGGCAGGAACATCCAAAATTGCAAGGTGGGCAGGAACATCCAAAATTACAAGGTGGACAGGGACATAAAAAATTACAGGGTGGGCAGGAACATCCAAAATTACAAGGTGGGCAGGGACATCCAAAACTACAAGGTGGGCAGGAACATCCAAGATTACAAGGTGGGCAGAAACATCCAGAACTACAAAGAGGGCAGGGACATCCAAAACTACAAGGTGGGCAGGAACATCCAAAACTACATGGAGGGCAGGGACATCCAAAACTACAAAGAAGGCAGGAACATCCAAAACTTTAAGGTGGGCAGGAACATCCAAGACTACATGGAAGGCAGGAACATCCAAGATTACAAGGAGGGAAGGAACACCCAAAACTACAAGGTGGGCAGGAACATCCAAAACTACAAGGAGGGCAGGGACATCCAAGATTACAAGGAGGGAAGGAACACCCAAAACTACAAGGATGGCAGGGACATCCAAAACTACAAGGTGGGCAGGGACATCCAAATCTACAAGGTGGGTAAGAACACGAACAGGCATGAAAACATTGTCTCTGCTGTTCTGAACAGACTGTGAGAACTCAGACCTGTAAACGTCACATTTAGGTGGAGAAACCCTTTAAAATATTTCCTAACCTCTATCACCTGAAGGTAACTGCCATTTATTTTAGCAGAAATTATGTGTAAGTTTGAAAGGAAAACCCTAGCAGTTGGTAATGTAGATTTTGGTTTTCCATTGTCCCGTTCATGAGGTTATCAAGCAGAAATGGACACTCTGTGCAGAACCAGAACCTGACTTACATGTTGCAGTATCTTCTTAGACTGGGTGGAGACAGCGGAAGATGCAGATGAAGGAGAAGGTGAAGCAGGAGGGTCATAGAAAGGGATTGGAGAGGAGAGAGGGGATAAATCAGGAGAGAGGAGAGTATTCTGTGGAGGGGAGAGGAGACAGAGAGGAGAGTTATCCAATGATACAAAAAAGAAACAAAATAGCAAAACAAAAGTTATAAAGTAACAGATGACAGGAGCAAGAATATGACAAGAGATGTACCCCGGGGAAACCTGAGGACAATTATCTACCAATCAAATATCTAGAAAATGTTATGTATACTGTATATATCTTTTTCTTTCTTTCTTTCTATAAATACAGTATATGCAGTATATATATATATATATATATATACACACACAGTATCTCACAAAAGTTAGTACACCCCTCACATTTTTGTAAATATTTTATTCTATATTTTCATGTGACAACACTGAAGAAATGACACTTTGCTACAATGTAAAGTAGTGAGTGTACAGCTTGTATAACAGTGTAAATTTGCTGTCCCTCAAAATAACTCAACACACAGCCATTAATGTCTAAACCGCTGGCAACCATACAGCGGTTTAACAGGAGAGGTTCCACTCAGAACAGCGCCTCGCCGTGGTCGACCAAAGAAGTTGAGTGCAGTGCTCAGCGTCATATCCAGAGGTTGTCTTTGGGAAATAGACGTATGAGTGCTGCCAGCATTGCTGCAGAGGGTGAAGGGGTGGGGGGTCAGCCTGTCAGTGCTCAGACCATACGCCGCACACTGCATCAAATTGGTCTGCATAGCTGGCGTCCCAGAAGGAAGCCTCTTCTAAAGATGATGCACAAAAAAGACCGCAGTTTGCTCAAGACAAGCAGATTAAGGACATGGATTACTGGAACCATGTCCTGTGGTCTGATGGGACCAAGATAAACATATTTGGTTCAGATGGTGTCAAGCGCGTGTGGCGGCAACCAGGTGAGGAGTACAAAGACAAGTGTGTCTTGCCTACAGTCAAGCATGGTGGTGGGAGTGCCATGGTCTGGGGCTGCATGAGTGCTGCCGGCACTGGGGAGCTACAGTTCAATGAGGGAACCATGAATGCCAACATGTACTGTGACATACTGAAGCAGAGCATGATCCCCTCCCTTCAGAGACTGGGCCACAGGGCAGTATTCCAACATAACGACCCCAAACTCACCTCCAAGATGACCACTGCCTTGATAAAGAAGCTGAGGGTAAAGGTGATGGACTGGCCAAGCATTTCTCCAGACCTAAACCCTATTGAGCATCTGTGGGGCCTCCTCAAATGGAAGGTGGAGGAGTGCAAGATCTCTAAAATCCACCAGCTCTGTGATGTCGTCATGGAGGAGTGGAAGAGTCCAGTGCCAACCTGTGAAGCTCTGGTGAACTCCATGCCCAAGAGGGTTAAGGCAGTGCTGGAAAATAATGGTGGCCACACAAAATATTGACAATTTGGACATTTTCACTTAGGGGTGTACTCACTTTTGTTGCCAGCGGTTTGGACATTAATGGCTGTGTGTTGAGTTATTTTGAGGGACAGCAAATTTACACTGTTATACAAGCTGTACACTCACTACTTTACATTGTAGCAAAGTGTAATTTCCTCAGTGTTGTCACATGAAAAGATAGAATAAAATATTTACACAAATGTGAGGGGTGTGCTTACTTTTGTGAGATACTGTGTGTGTGTGTGTATATATATATATATATATATCATATCATGGATGTGCGTGTCTTTGTGCGCACATTTTCGTGCCACACACATAGGGCAACCTATTTATCGGTTGTCCTACACACGGCAAATGCACCAAAGTAGCTCATGTAGCGTTTTGGGCGCTGAGCTTTGCAAGTTTTTAGCAGCGTGATTTGATGCATAGAAAACGCACATCTGCTTGCCGCATTTGGAGTCTCATTAATGGCATTGCAAACTCGACATGCGGTTTTCTTTTTGGAAATGGATGCAGACTTTTGCCCACATTCACCAAATGCTCAGGTGTCTGTAACCAAAACCTTCTTTATTTTTACTTTTAAATAAAGTAGGGAACGGTAAAAACTGTCAGTTTTGTGTCTGAATCCCGTTAAGGAGATTTCCCTAAAGCGGTATTGAACCCAAAACCAAATATGTAATATACTGCAGCTCACCGATCATTAGATGTGGGGACTGCATTCGTTTTTTTTTTTTTAAGGCCTTTTCCCCTCTGTTTTTACCTGGTGATCTGACCAGTAACATTAGAGAACCTCCCACTCTGGATGAAGGAGCATAGGGGGCACCTTTGGACAGAAGCATTATCAGTCTGGGGGGGGGGGGGGGGAGGGAGACTTAGATCTATTAGCAGATTTCAGTACACTAACGCATGGAAGCCAAACTACAGCTCACACTTTATAATCCGCAACAACTGTTTTTTGTTTTTATTTTGGGATAAAGGTAACCACCGCTGGCAGTGATAATTGGTTTGTCTCTTCTCTGTAAACTGATACATCTAGAAGAAAGCTTGTTCTTTTCAAAAACAACAGACTTACTGGCTGGATCACCAGGTGAAAATAGAAAAGAAAACAAATGCAGCCATCACATCTAAGAATTGGTAAGTTGCAATGTACCAAATGTTTGCTTTAGGGCTTATTACCACTTTAACTGTCCCGAGACGCAGCAAAGCAGAAAGTTGTCGCTGCAACAGGTGACCCCATTGGAAGATTCTACTTACATCCCACTCTGGTGACAACTGCAATAATTTGGGGCTTTCCATCACATTCAGTCTCATGGCAGTGGTCACCACCATTAGTGATGAGCTTGGGTTCAGTACAAACCCAAGTTCACCGGAACCTGGAATTTAGCTGCCATTGCTGGACCAATGAGCTGCAGGTGGGAGATTCCCCGCCTTGTAGCTGACATACACAAAGGGGCGGGGCTGCATGTGACATCATGGCATGGCATGACCATTGTAGGTCAATGTCACTGGCCATGTGTTCATCTTGGGTCAATGATGTCATGAGCATCCCCACCGTTTATATGTTCAGCTGTATAGCTGAGAATCTCCCACCTGGGCTCATTGGTCCAGCAATGGCAGCTAACTTCAGGGTTCAGGCCAAAGCCAAGCTCATGGGACTCCCCAGCAGTACGCAAGCAGGAAGGACAAAAAATGGCAGGGGACCCTTCCCCACTCCATCTAAAATAAAAAAAAGTTTTGACTTTAGGAAAAGTTTAAGTGAATTAATCTTACACACCGGCATGCTGCATTACCTCTTTAGACTGAGCGTTGTTGGGGGCGGAGTCAGTGGCAGATGGAGGAGCAGAGAGGTCAGAAATTCGGGGGTCAAAGAAGGGAATTTTAGAGGAGAAATGAGGTAAGCGGGGAGCGGGTAGTTTATCCTGTGCAGAGCAGAAGCCAAACAATAAAACATTAAAACAACGGTATTATAAGGCATTATAACTTAAAGTGTTACTAAACCCAGGAGCCTGCAGTCACTATATCTGCCCTCCCAAGGAGTCTGCAGTCACTATATCTGCCCTCCCAAGGAGTCTGCAGTCACTATATCTGCTCTCCCCAGGACCCTGCAGTCACTATATCTGCTCTCCCCAGGAGCATGCAGTCACTATATCTGCTCTCCCCAGGAGCCTCCAGTCCCTATATCTGCTCTCCCCAGGAGCCTGCAGTCACTATATCTGCTCTCCCCAGGACCCTGCAGTCACTATATCTGCTCTCCCCAGGACCCTGCAGTCACTATATCTGCTCTCCCCAGGAGCCTGCAGACACTATATCTGCTCTCCCCAGGAGCCTGCAGTCACTATATCTGGTCTCCCCAGGAGCCTGCAGTCACTAATTCTGGTCTCCCCAGGAGCCTGCCGTCACTATATCTGGTCTCCCCAGGAGCCTGCAGTCACTATATCTGATCTCCCCAGGAGCCTGCAGTCACTATATCTGATCTCCCCAGGAGCCTGCAGTCACTAATTCTGGTCTCCCCAGGAGCCTGCAGTCACTATATCTGGTCTCCCCAGGAGCCTGCAGGCACTATATCTGGTCCCCCCAGGAGCCTGCAGTCACTATATCTGATCTCCCCAGGAGCCTGCAGTCACTATATCTGATCTCCCCAGGAGCCTGCAGTCACTAATTCTGGTCTCCCCAGGAGCCTGCAGTCACTAATTCTGGTCTCCCCAGGAGCCTGCAGTCACTATATCTGGTCTCCCCAGGAGCCTGCAGTCACTATATCTGATCTCCCCAGGAGCCTGCCGTCACTATATCTGGTCTCCCCAGGAGCCTGCAGTCACTATATCTGGTCTCCCCAGGAGCCTGCAGGCACTATATCTGATCTCCCCAGGAGCCTGCAGTCACTATATCTGCTCTCCCCAGGAGCCTGCAGTCACTATATCTGCTCTCCCCAGGAGCCTGCAGTCACTATATCTGCTCTCCCACAGTACACAAAACATAGAAATGCAATCATTTTAGAAAATATAAACTGCTAAATATCCTTCCTCATCAGCAGTACAGGTGGTCCCCTGGTTACAAACATCCGACTTACAAACAAAAGTACACAACAGGAAGTGAGAGGAAATCTCCCCCTAGGAAGGGAAATTCACTCCTGTAAGAGTTATTATGGGAAAAAGGTGTCTCCACTGATGCTTTATCACCAATCCTTGTTTCCACAACAACCCAAAATTTTCAAAATCCAATTATCATTGGGACAGGAAGTGAGGGGAAATCTTCTGAACAGAAACACAGACAGCAAAACAAACATTACAGGGGTGTTACCCCTTCCCTATGCTATCCAAAAAGCTTAAAAATATTTTTTTCGGCTGAAGCTACACTTAAGAAATGTAGCTGTTCCAACTTACTAACAAATTCAACTTAAGAACAAACCTACAGTCCCTATCTTGTTTGTAACCCGGAGACCGCCTCTGAATATTGCAGTCTTGTGACTTCTATCAGTGTCCAGCCAAGCACTGGTTAAAGCTTGAAGGAAGAGCTTTCTGACTGTCCTATGATAATGCAAGACCCCTGACCTTCTGTCTGGACAGTGCTGATTGGCCCTGTGCTGATCACATGCACCCTCCCAAGGAAAAAAAACTCTCTAGCAATACACACCAAACTGAGCATGTGCAACCTGACTCCAGTTCTGTGTTATCAGGAAATTATTAGGGGATAGTGGAAGGAGGGGAGGATCAGAGAAGACAAGATCCAACCTTTTTACACAATGCTGTGGATTAACCCCTTAGGTTCCATAGTGAGTATAACAAGCATGCTTTACTGCATATACAGACGGATTTTACTGTTGTGGGTTTAGTAACACTTTAAAGCTAAAGTTTAATCTGCCTATCTTTTGCCTTTTCTGGCCCCGCCCCTCCCCCATCAACCTTTCCGTTTTCATTACATACATTATTTTATACCCACTGACATCCTCACTGGGGCTCTGCGCTTCTCTATGCAAAGCAGGCAGATCATGGCTGGTGGGAGGGGCCAGCAGTGGGGGGCAGTACATAGATCCCTGAAAACATCACAGCCCCCCGCCTCAGTACTCCTCCCAAGAGCCCTCAGTCCTGATGCAAGCAGTGGGGTGGCTCTTGGGAGGAGTTATGCAAAAATCAAAATGCTTTGATGGGTGAAGGGCAGTCTGGAGACAAAAGTATTCCACTTGCATGTGGACCACCTTATTTTCCAAAAAGTGCGTCCAGCAGTAATCACCGCAGGTAACTGCCGGCCTTGCAGTGAGCAGCGAATAGGCGTGGCCGGTGGTCACACCTAGAACCGCAGGAGGAACTGCCGCTACAATTTGCACCGCCCCCAATCGCCAGTGTGAATGCAGCCTATGTACGTGCTGTGCGGGGAGGTGGGGGGGGCCCAGGCTCCCCTAGCACCCCCCTAAATCCAGCCATGCAGCATTTACTTAGCTGGTGCCCCTGCACTCCCTGCTGCTGGTGCTATTGCATGCATGGCAGCCCCGGCATCCCTCCAGACACGTATTTGCCTGGCTTGTCAAGGTAGGCTACTGCGGCTGCTATGTTTGCAGGGTATCCTGGGCGTCCCTACATACGTGCATAGGCAGGTTTTTCTGTATCGGCCCCATGGCTGCTGTGCTTTCATGGCATCCCTGGCGTTCCTCCAGACTGCTGCAGACTCTCTGGGGCCCCAGGTTGGACACCCCTGGGATAGAGGATGCTGGATGTCCTCCAGCCAGAGGATGAGGTGGATTCCATCTGACCTGGTGTGGATTTGAATGCACATTGCAAGAAGTTCACAGTGTGCAGTGAAATCAGAGTAAGCCATTTCAGTCCAGGAAAGGAGTCGGTACACCTGTGCAAGACTGCAATATACAGTGCATTCGGAAAGTATTCACAGCGCTTCACTTTTTCCACATCTTGTTATGTTACAGCCTTATTCCAAAATGAATTAAATTCATTATTTTCCTCAAAATTCTACAAACAATCCCCCATAATGACAACGTGGAAGAAGTTTCTTTGAAATCTTTGCAAATTTATTAAAAAATAAAAAATGAAAAAATCCAGTGTACAGAGGTATCACAGCCTTTGCTCAATACTTTGGTGAAGCACTTTTGCCACCAATTACAGCCTCAAGTCTCTGAGTATGATGCTACAAACTTGGCACACCTATTTTTGGGCAGTTTCTCCCATTCTTCTTTGCAGGACCTCTCAAGCTCCATCAGGTTGGATGGGGAGCATCGGTGCACAGCCATTTTCAGATCTCTAACAGAGATGTTCATTTGGCTTCAAGTCTGGGCTCTGCCTGGGCCACTTAAGGACATTCACTTGGCTGTGTGCTTAGGGTCGTTGTCTTGTTGGAAGATGAACCTTCGCCCCAGTCTGAGGTCCAGAGCTCTCTGGAGCAGGTTTTTATTAAGGTGCCACCACCATGCTTCACTGTAGGGATGGTATTGGCCAGGTAAAGAGCGGTGCCTGGTTTCCTCCAAACATGATGCTTGCCATTCAGGCCAAAGAGTTCAATCTTTGTTTCAACAGACCAGAGAATTTTGTTTCTCATGATCTCAGAGTCCTTCAGGTGCCTTTTGGCAAGCTCCAGGTGAGCTGTCATGTGTCTTTTACTGAGGAGTGACTTCCGTCTGGCCACTCTACCATACAGTCCTGATTGGTGGAGTGCTGCAGAGATGGTTGTACTTCTGGAAGGTTTTCCTCTCTCCACAGAGAAATGCAGGAGCTCAGTCGGAGTGACCATTGGGTTCTTGGTCACCTCCCTGTCTAAGGCCCTTCTCCCTTGATCACTCAGTTTGATTGAGTGGCCCACTCTAGGAAGAGCCTTGGTGGTCCCAAACTTCTTCCATTTACGGATGATGGAGGCCACTGTGCTCATTGAGACCTTCAACGCTGCAGAAATGTTTCTGTACCCTTCCCCAGATCTGGGCCACCATACAATCCTGTCTCAGAGATCTACAGACAATTCCTTGGACTTCATGGCTTGGTTTGTGCTCTGACATGCACTGTTAACTGTGGGACCATAAATAGACAGGTGTGTGCCTTTCCAAATCATGTCCAGTCAACTGAGTTTACCGCAGATGGACTCCAATCAAGTTGAAGAAACATCTCAAGGATGATCAGTGGAAACAGGAGGCACCTGAGCTCAATTCTGAGTGTCATGGCAAAGGCTGTGAATACTTATGTACATGGGAATTTTTTCCTTTTTTTATTTTTAATAAATTTGCAAAGATTTCAAACAAACTTCTTTCAAGTTGTCATTATGGGGGATTGTCTGTAGACTTTTGAGGAAAATAATGAATTTAATTCATTTTGGAATAAGGCTGTAACATAGCAAGATGTGGGAAAAGTGAAGCACTGTGAATACTTTCCGGATGCATTTTACCCCAATATATGGCTAACCCAACCAATGATTCTGGTAACGTCTGACCTGGTAATCAGGTTATCATCATGTGAGCAGACCCTGAGTATTGCGTACAGGGCAGCCATCAGAAAATTTGGGGCCTCTTACACAGCTTTAGACCTGGGCCCCCTGTCTGACCACCAACAATCCCCAGGGCCCACCCACTGGCCAGGGGTGCACACATGTTGCAGCCACAGTAGGATTTATACCCCCTGTCACACTTACCAGGTGTAGCCTGCCAAGCATGACCCATTCTAGTGAAGTGTGCAATGCATGCTAGTGTGGGATCCAGGGGGTTAAAAAAACAGTGCACAAGCAACACAGCCTCACCTGATGCTTGCAATAAGACCTCTTGCCGAACCATAGGTGCTGAAGGTCCCAAACCTGGACCAGTTGTGGTCCAGGGGGCCCTCTCCATGTGACCCAAGTTTGATATTTTTATCACCTATGGTTCGGGAGAACGGTGTCCCCAAACCGGGTGCCCCCATCCCAGAGACTCCAATGTTAAGTCTGAAATTCACCTGACAATTGCTGGTCAATGACTGGTCATTTTGGGAACCCGATACAGCCGAAAAATAGGTGCTGCAGGTCCCAAACTTGGACCAGTTGTGCTCAAGGGGGCCCTCTCCATGTGACCCAAGTTTGATATTTTTATCGCCTATGGTTCGGGAGAACGGTGTCCCCAAACCGGGTGTCCCCCTCCCAGAGACTCCAATGTTAAGTCCGAAATTCACTCGACAATTGCCGGTCAATGACTGGTCATTTTGGGAACCCGGTACAGCCGAACCATAGGTGCTGCAGGTCCCAAACGTGGACCAGCTGTGGTCCAGGGGGCCCTTTCCATGTGGCCCAAGTTTGATATTTTTATCGCCTATGGTTCGGAAGAATGATGTCCCCAAACCGGGTGCCCCCATCCCAGAGACTCCAATGTTAAGTCTGAAATTCACCTGACAATTGCTGGTCAATGACTGGTCATTTTGGGAACCCGGTACAGCCGAAAAATAGGTGCTGCAGGTCCCAAACTTGGACCAGTTGTGCTCAAGGGGGCCCTCTCCATGTGACCCAAGTTTGATATTTTTATCGCCTATGGTTCGGGAGAACGGTGTCCCCAAATCGGGTGTCCCCCTCCCAGAGACTCCAATGTTAACTCCGAAATTCACCCAATTGCCGGTCAATGACTGGTCACTTTGGGAACCCGGTACAGCCGATCCATAGGTGCTCCAGGTCCCAAACTTGGACCAGTTGTGCTCAAGGGGACCCTCTCTATGTGACCCAAGTTTGGTATTTTTATTGCCTATGGTTCATGAGAACGGTGTCCCCAAACTGGGTGTCCCCCTCCCATAGACTCCAATGTTAAAGACTGCTAAAGTCTTTGTTGTAAGGGCCCCTTGAGACACTGGAGCCCCTTACAACAGTACTGCCTGTACCCCCCTGATGGCGGCCCTGATTGCGTATCACACTGATGGTGGCATGCAGAACACTCCGGAATATTCACCTGCGGGATGTCCGAGTGGCTGAACATGGAGGCCAAGTGTGCGGCCTTCTCCCTAATGTTCTTTTTATGGAAATCTCTGATGGCCAAAGCTTGAGCCCTTTTCTGCCGAAGGAGGAAGGAGAGAGAGGAAAAGAGAGAGAAAAATTAAACAAGAAAAGACAGATGGAGACGCAGAACCAGCGCAAAAGAAATATGTCTGATCTGCTGAGGACCGAGCCACTCAGGAGCCATGGTGGTCCATAGACTGGACAGTGCTCCGCAGATGTGACAATTTGCCAGGTTTGTGAATTGATTTCATTCATCTCTAATTGCAAGGTCAATCTCTTTCATATAAATAAATAATTATTGTTTATTCTTTTGCACCGGTATTCAGGAAAAGAGCAAAGATTCAGGACATGCAGATTGCAGATCACCCGACGTTCAACCACCAGGACCTTATTTGACAAAAGCACGCCGCCAACCAGGGTGAGCAGTGATCACTGGGGAAAGCATGGTGCTTGCTCATGGGGGGTAATAATATTGATCCCTGGGATAAGCTCACGCAAAAACATGGAATATAACATTCTCCAACATGGGAGCTTTTCTAAAATACTCTGAACATATTCTATGTCAGTATTGTGGAAAAAGCATTACTGGTTAGTGGAAAAGCATTGATGGTGCATGGAAGGGTCAACGCATGCTGAAAGATTTTTGTTAAAGGACCAGTAAACCTAATAAAATCGTTACCTTTATGGAAAAGATCTATATTGTTCACAAGCATGTATGTGAGAGTTCTGATAACTTTACAGAATCAAGATATTTTATAGTATTTACTCAACTTCCAACTCATTGTTCCACATCATCATGCATTTAGGGCTCACCGGAGGATGGGGAATTGGTTGGCTGTTTGCAGAAAAATAAGATGCAGGAAGTTGGCAGTGCTCATGATCTCAGACTTCCTGACCTTTGGGCAAAATCTTCCTCAAATCTAATTTTCATTGGTCTACTTCAGGGGTCTCCAATCTTTCTAATCAAAGGGCAAGTTTACTGTTCTTCATGGGTGCCATACAGTAGCCAGTGGTAGTAGAAAATGACCTGTGTCAGTGGAAGTAAACAGTACCCCATCACTGATGTCAGTGGGAGGAATAGTGCTCCACCATTGGTTCTAGTGGGAGGAATATTGCTCCACCATTGGTGTCAGTGAGAGGAATAGTGTCCATCATTGGTGTCAATGAGAGGAATATTGTTTATCATTGGTGTCGGTAGGAGGTATAGTGCCTCATCATTTGTGTCAGTGGGAGGAATAGTGCCCCATCATTGGTATCAGTGGGAGGAATAGTGAGCCCTCATTGGTGTCAGTGGGAGGAATAGTGTCCCATCATTAATGTCAGTGGGAGAAATAGTGCTCCATCATTGGTGTCAGTGGGAGGAATAGTGCTCCATCATTGGTGTCAGTGGGAGGAATAGTGCCCCATCATTGGGTTCAGTGGATAAAATAGTGCCCCATCATTGGTGTCAGTAGAAGGAATAGGATGTCAAGAACTATGGCCCACTGTTGCACTGACTTTAGGGGGGAAAATAATGCCCCAAGGGCTGGATAAAAGCAAGCAAAGGGCCACATGCGGCCCCTGGACCGCAGTTTGGAGACCAGTGGTCTACTTGATATTGTGTCCCGGGCTGTGTCCTGGGATCACAATGTCATCCTTATTTGAGTTTTTGCACATACTCAGTAATTCAATAAGGCATTCAGTACAGTGAACTGGGGGGAGCATGAGTGGACCATTACCATGCCTTCAGAGGTGCAGGTTGGCCGGGGCACTCCAGTACATGGTGCAGAGTTTGGTAGACCTGCCTGGTCAGTGAGTGGACTTAGGTGGGCTGTGGGCAAAGTTAACTGTGTCCCACTATGGAAATGTCAGTAAGTATGTATATTTCATACGACAGAGATTATTATCCAACACTGGAGTTGAGCAAACTTTGAAAGAGTAAAGTTCACTCAGTTGTGGCTCAATTTAAACTTTTTATAAAACCTTTGAAATTCGTAATTTCCCAACCAGAAGTTTCATTGAAGTCAATGAGAACCCGAACCAGGCTCCAAAAAAGTTCAGTGTAGAACAGAAAATGATGAAAAATTGAGCAGAATGGTTTGGCAAGTTCCTGGAAGTCTGGGTTGATGGGGCCAAAAACATCCTGAGCCATTTCCTTCAAAAATGTTCCCAAGATTCCCTTGTAGATTTCCCCAATGTTTTCTAAGATAGAAGGTGGGTTCTGGAGGCACTGGAAGTCAAGCTAAGGGGAACAGCAGATTTAAGGCAAAAATGTCCTTGTAGCCACCCTGGTCCCTTTCTCTCAGAAGCTTCTTTGGAAATCCAAGCTACCAAAAATAAGACAGAAATGTGGATTTGACCCATGCTACCTGAATCCCTGAAATTTGGTCTTTCTAATGTTTTCCGAATTTCAGGATGAACTCTATCCAAAACACAGCTGACTGCATCAGACGAAGAGCCTGCTTCATCTACATTGCTGACTTACCCAAGAATTGGGCAAAGTTCTCTGAATGTCATTTTTGGATAGCTGCCATGACTTTCACATACATTGATGGTGAACGCTATTAGTGACTCTTTCTAATAAAGTAACTCTTTAGGTTTGCTGTGTGTTTAGTGGAGTACCATGTTAGGAATGTGTCAAAATTAGTGCTATCCTGGGTAAAAAAAGTAATACCCTTAAAGTGGACCTGTTGACATTCACTTCAAGAGAACCAACAGGACTATGTTGGCATTACACAAGATAAAACACCCTGCTCCTGAGCAGCCTTGCCTAGGGAAGGATCACATGGATTCTGGCCAACAATTATTAGAGACTGCATTAGATGAGCAAAGAAGTGTGAAAGTCAGCAAGGCACAACTGCTGTGTAGCACCACCAAGTAGGAAGCAGAGCCTGCNTATGTAATAAGTTCCCCACATATGCATTCATGGGGAACAGCAAAAGTTACTAAGCTACCAGGACCACCTTACAATCATGTGACTGTTGTCACAGCGGTCAAATGATCAAAAAGCCCACCTTGGCCTCCTGGCATTTAGATCCTCTTAAAGGGCCAGGGGGCGGCAGCAAGGGGTTACATTAATCTCTAACAATCCTAGAATGAAGGTCCTTGTTCAGTTCTTCCCATTATGGGGTTAACAACCACCTCCTATTTCTGCACCTGCATTGTCTCATGCACCCTTGGTGGAGACTTCAACTACAAAAAAGATAAAAAAAAAAAAAATGAAAAAAAGAACTGGCACACAAAATGCCATCCATTTAGAGGTTAGGTCAACTTTAAAGGCACCGCCTTAGTAAGTTATTTTTACCCACAGATGTACTAATCATGCCCTGGCTTGGTTTATGAATGGGTCAGCTTTGTCACCTGCTGGGCCTTCTCTTCAATGTGCTGGAGACGCTCCAAGATGCCGGTCAGCAGAAGAGCAGAGGGACAGGTAGAGCTGAGGGAGTCTCCCCCTTCTGCTGGACTGGGGGGGCACTCGGCCTCTTCCCTCGACTGCCTCCTTATAGATGGGTCTGCCTCTCTGGGGATGGTCACCGCAGCCCTCACCCTGGTCACAGGAGCCGCAGTGGGCAAGGATGGCAAAGGTGGTGGTCTGACCACTGGTGGAGTCCTAGCTATTCCCTGAAACTGGTAAACACCGCAAATTAAAAGTTGGTTCCTCGTTTGAGGCCAAACACCATGCACTTCATGCCAATCACTAGTTTAAAGATCACCCATTTCAAACTTCTATATTTAATGCAGTGATTCTCCTCCCCTAAATAGCCTTCCTTCTGTCTGGGAGGTGTCCCCTTCCAAAGGCTGCCAGATTTTATTTAGTATTTGGAAGCCCAACTAGTTCTGGATTCAATGTGGAAGAGTTAGAACCTCTTTCAGGTTTTTATCTCTTGGCAGAAAATGGAGAGGTAGCACTAGAACACTAAGGATATCCTAGTAGTATTACGGTAGAACCTCTCCCAGGTTTTAATTCCCAGGGATCAATGGAGGGGAAGCAATAAAATCCTAAGAATAGCCTATTAGTATTAGGGTAGAATCTCTCTCAGGTTCAAATTTCTCGATATAATGAGGGGTGGCACTAGAATCCGAAGAATAGCCTATTCGTATTGGAGTAGAACCTCTGTCAGGTTCAAATTTCTTGGGATAACTGGAGGGGTGGCACTAGAACCCTAAGGATAGCCTATTTGTTTTTGGGTAGAACCTTTCTTAGGTTTACATTTCTTGGGATAAATGGAGGGCTAGCACCAGAACCCTAAGGATAGCCTATTAGTATTGTGGTAGAACCCCCTCTCAGGTTTTAATTTCCTGGGATATATGGTGGGGTAGCACTAGAACCCTAAGGATAGCCTGTTAGTTGGGTTCAAAATCTCTGTCAGGTTTTCAGAGTTGTAGCACTAGAACCCCAAGGACATCCTACTAATATGGAATTGAAGTTGTTGTATTTCGAAAGGGTATCTGGATTCTGGGCTGGTCACTTCTCTACAGTTCCCTTGGTTTATAACTGAATGAATCTGAGATTGAAGCGCCACAACGAGAGTTCATCATCCAGGTAAAAATTGATTCCAACACAAGATCACATAAAAGACTTTGTCACAGTGGCAACGCGTTTTGGGAGGCAAACAATGCGCCTTCATCAGAGCTTGATGATGAATAGTGTGTTGGACTGAATTACAAATATTAATTAAGCAATATTTTTACCAAACAAGTGTTGGGGTGCAGAGTTCTTCAACTAGCCTCCAACCAGGTGCTGTTCCTCACCTTTGAGCCCTGATCAAGGGGGCAAGTTCTGCCACCTCGAAAGGTGCTGGCTCTGTGACAAGGTCCTTCATCTGATCTCATATTGGAACAAATTTATATCTGGACGATTAACTCTCATTGTAGCACCGCAACCCCAGAATTAATAAGGTTTATTTCTGTCCAGCTGGAAAGATTGTCTATCTGTGTTACGGGATGAGAGGGTGTCACCATAACAGGAAGTTCCTCAGGGAGGAATCAGACCTGGTGGAGGTTGTAAACCTTCCATGCTCTATCCCAGCCTTTCTCAACCTTTTCAACACCGAGGAACCCTTGAACGAATTCTCCGGTCTCGGGGAACCCCTGCTAAAAATGGAAAAATCTACAACTCATGATACATTAGTGTGATGGTCAATGGGAAGAATGCTCCTTACACTTGTGGTCATTGGGAAGAATTACCCCCTTACAGATAGCTAAAAAGATCAATGATGTCATCGGGAATTTATCTGGGAGGCAGAAATTGACCATTGCTCAAGGAACCCCTAGCAACCTCTGGAGGAACCCTAGGGTTCCACTGAACCCTGGTTGAGAAACCCTGGTCTATCCAAAGCTAGAACTAAGCCATGACCAATAATTTGTCCAATGCCTATATTTTTCTTTCATAACTTTGCCAGCGATTGTCTTCTTCCAAAATATTACAAAATTCAGAAGAAAAACACCATTTCTATACGTTTCGGTAGGTAATATTCATGGCAGAAGAACCCATCCTGTATGAAGACTCTGCCCTCCCGCGACCCTCCAGTAAAGCCAAGTGCTCACTCACAACCAAACGCCGGGCGCCATACCTGTCTTGTCGGTGGAGGCTGCGCGGGAGGAGGGGGCGGGTCCTGCGGTTTAGCAAAGCGAGGGTTAACGGGAGGCGGGTCGCAGGGGGGAGGCTCTGGCACGGAATTATCAGAGAGGGGTAAAGCCTTCAAAATGGATGCAATGGTAAAAAAAAAAAAAAAACATAATAGCAGAAAATGGAGAGAAAAGGTTAGCAGAGGTGAGAACAAGAATGAGGCAGGAATGACGGCTAATCAAGAGATTCCTACAACAACTGTTCCTCCCTTAATTTAGCTTTAGGGAAGCAAAAAGTATAAAACATTAAAACGTATTAAAATCTTACACTTGCATGAACTTGTCTTAAATTTAATAAAGAAGTATTGAAAATAAAAAGTATCAAAAATCCATAGAAACACATTAATATTCTTTATTCAGTATCTACTAATCAGAGTAAGATAATACACCGAAATGACCAACATGTGTGCACTGTTGGGTCCCACCAGCATTCCACCGCTGTGCTAATCCCCCTCTAAGAAACCCGGCATTTATCTGTGTTTTACACCAATGACATCACAGCTTTCGCTCATTACGGCTCGTCAGTCACGCCAGCGGCAGGTGCATTGGCACCTGGGATGATGTCACTGCGGGGAGGGGGGGCGCCCCAACAACCCAGGACTGTAATCCTTTATAATCCACCCTGGAAACATCAAAGGTTCTATTGATTGAGAAGTCGCAATATGGCAGACTTGTCAGCGCGGGCTTTAGAGGGATAATGGGAATGAGAGGGAGGTAATGCATGGATATGGCACGGATATTCAACCATGTGCTGGGAAGATACATTAACCACTTCCCATCCCCCCCTGGCATCCCTTTAAAAGATTCTGAACACCTAGGGGTTAAGAAGGATTGGCGATCATGTGACCATTGTAATTGGCTATCACAGTGGTCACATTATTGAGAGCTGTCCCACTGGCAATTGATCGTTAGTGGGGTCTGACAGCGGTCTTTGCACAGAAACATTGGTTGCCCAGTGGCGTTAAAAACCCTCCCTTTAGCTGCCCCCCATATGCCATGTGGGCAGTTACATCTAGGTTCACCTAGGATGTTGAGACAGACAAAAGTTCCTGCTAAATTAAAACAACTTATACAGTATTAGCCATTTGTGGACAGCAGACGTACTACACACACCCAGAACAACGTAACCAAAGTACATAGGGCTTGTGTAGTCTCTCTGCTGCTTACACTTGCTGACAAATCCATATTGTCAAAATGATGGATGGAAATTGCTGTGTAAATACAACAGTCTTAAAAAAACAGACCCAGTGTTTATAAACAATGTTCAGACGGGAGATAAAGAGATACAAAGTAACATTGTTTATAAACATTGTTCAGACAGGGGGTATGGAGATACCAAGAAACATTGTTTATAAACATTGTTCAGATAGGAGATATGGAGATACAAAGAAACATTGTTCAGACAGAAGATAGAGAGATACAAAGTAACATTGTTTATAAATATTCATCAGGTGGAAGATAAAGAGATACAAAGTAAAATTGTTTATAAACATTGTTCAGACAGGGAAAGAAAGATACAGAGTAAGATTGTTTATAAACATTGTTCAGACCGGGGAAAGAAAGATACAGAGTAACATTGTTTATAAACATTGTTCAGACAGGGCATAGAGAGACACAAAGTAACATTGTTTATAAACATTGTTCAGACATGAGGTAGAGAGAGAAAAACAAAGTAAAGCCCGTGTTCCGTCAGATTAGGCAACCCGTCGAATCTGGTAACGAAAGTGACATTCTGTTGCCGCCATCTTGGTACACCCCACACCCGTCCGTAGTAAGGCTATAGTTAGAAGTCGGCAAGCGGACATCTTTATACACCCACCGAAGTCTTGCATTTGACACTTATTTTTAGCAGTAAACTGAGCTTATATGCTGAAAGACAGTCTTTCGAAATCCGTCTGACTGTTTTGATGTTGAATTGTAAAAGCAGCGGTGTTCTGTCAGATTAGCAAACCTGTGACATTAGCAGGCTTGCCGCTGCTTTTCATATTCAACATCAACACATTTATAAATATTGTATTTTACTGTATAAGCTCAGTTTACTGTTAAAAATAAGTGTCAAATGCAAGACTTTGGTGGGTGTAAAAAGATGTCCCCTTGCCAACTTCTAACTGACTTTGGTGGGTGTAAAAAGATGTCCGCTTGGCAACTTCTAACTGACTTTGGTGGGTGTAAAAAGATATCCGCTTGCCAACTTCTAACTGACATTGGTGGGTGTAAAAAGATGTCCGCTTGGCAACTTCTAACTGACTTTGGTGGGTGTAAAAAGATGTCCGCTTGGCAACTTCTAACTGACTTTGGTGGGTGTAAAAAGATGTCCACTTGCCAACTTCTAACTGTAGGCTTACTGTGGTCGAGTGCAGGGTGTACCGAGGTGTCCGCAAAGGAACATCCCTTCCGTTACAAGATTTGATGGGTCGCCGATCC
This sequence comes from Glandirana rugosa, assembly GCA_018402905.1. Classification (NCBI taxonomy): domain Eukaryota; kingdom Metazoa; phylum Chordata; class Amphibia; order Anura; family Ranidae; genus Glandirana; species Glandirana rugosa. The sequence continues at coordinate 1,632,197 of BLSH010374019.1, read as the reverse complement.
TGACGGAACACCAGCCATACATGGTTCTAAATTTGGCCAGTTCAGCAAATCGGTGGTTGCAATCTACAATACCCAGCTTATATTATGTTATCTTGTTTCTCAGCCCTGATGAAGAGAGAGTTTTGAACCCCTGAAATGCTTAGGCTTTCTATTTTTGTGTTGTGAAAAATAAAACCCTTACAAGGATCTTTGTGGTGCGCTCATTCTTTCAAAACTCCACAGATTACTCCAGGGATCTCATGTGATACCCCATACCCCTCTAAAAAGATTGTGACCACTGACTGTCACCCACTCTGGAGTCCAGCACTCCTCCAACGCATTCCAAATATATTTTATGTGACGTCACTGTCCTTTACATATAAAATTGTAACACAAATTCACCATTGCCACATCGCAGTCATGGGTCCTACCTGTCTCCGAATTGACGTATTTGGTGCGTTTTCTTCAAACTTGGCCAGCAACTGGGTAGCCATTGACCTGACTTTGTTTTGGTTAATGACCTCCTTGGTGTCACTGCATTCACTCCCAGATCCGATACTTTCACTTACGAAATTTCCCATCTGCAAAACAAGACGTGAGACATTTTTAAGTGGCGTCTGTTGAACCTTTTTTACCTGTCCCCACTGCCCCCGGCAAAAAAAAAAATACGGCTCCAGAACATGGGACCCATCATGTAACGAGACACAAGTGCTCCGGCTGAAGTCTTTCTGCATACCAGACATTCCACTTTCGAAAAGCTAATTTCTAAGATTCCAGGGAGGGAGGCAGCGTGAGAACGCTTCTCGTATTTGTAAATACAGGACGGTTGCCATGTTCAAGTGAAATGGATACTGCTTTAGACTGACTTAGGAATTGTCCAATGCTCTATAAGCGCCCATTGTTGTCATGCACTTTTTTACCCCATAAAAATACAAGACCCCGTTCAAAAAAAAGATCAGGTGGCGAGTCAAAATGTCAAAAATATTGTGGCACGTAGAGCCCATGACACTGTTTAATATGGGGGTTTAAGCATGATTTTGTAGGAAACAAGCACAGGTGTGTGCTGGCTTCATCTGAGAACCAAAGTTAAAGCTCAGGGCTCCACCCTTCTGAGGGGGTCATTATGTGAAGGAAACTGTGAGAGGTGGTGGTGTGCACCATGGTGTCCAGGTTGGGACAGGCCAAGGTCCGAGCCTGAGAGAGAAAGAGAGTCCATAAGAGACAGATTGGCTAGGAAGCTGTAGAGAGAGTCCATAAGGCACAGAGCAGCTAGGAAGCTGTAGAGAGAGTCCATAAGGCACAGAGCAGCTAGGAAGCTGTAGAGAGAGTCCATAAGGCACAGAGCGGCTAGGAAGCTGTAGAGAGAATCCATGAGGGACAGAACAGCAAGGAAGCTGCAAGGAAAGATGCAGAGCTGAGGTGCAGCATCTGTGCAGGAACACTGGGACGTGTTCTATGGTCAGAGGACCAAAAAGGTACTGTAAGGAGGACCAGAGTTAGAGCTCAGGGCTCCACCCTTCCAAGGGGCTCAGTTTGTGAAGGGAGGTGTGAGAGGTGGTGTTGTGCACCATGGTGTCCAGGTTGGGACAGGTCAAGGCCCGAGCCTGAGAGAGAGAGTCCATGAGGGACAGAGCAGCTAGGAAGCTGTAGAGAGGGTCCATGAGGGACAGAGCAGCTAGGAAGCTGTAGAGAGGGTCCATGAGGGACAGAGCAGCTAGGAAGCTGTAGAGAGGGTCCATGAGGGACAGAGCAGCTAGGAAGCTGAAGCAAGAGTCCATGAGGGACAGAGCACCTAGGGAGCTGTAGAGAGGGTCCATGAATGACAGAGCAGCTAAAGACACAGAGCTGAGGTGCAGCATCTGTGCTCGAACACTGGGACGTGTTTTATGGTCAGAGGACCATAAAGGTACTGTCAGGAGGACCAGAGTTAGAGCTCAGGGCTCCACCCTTCAAGAGGCACTACTCAGAGCAGTAAAGCTGCAGAGAAGAGCCAGGAGGCTGAATGTTATGTTTCTTGCATTGATGTCAAGAACCCATTGTCTGAAACCTATGTACCAAATTTTGGCACTGTGTAAGGAAAGACCTTCTGTGCACAGGCTAAAGCATGTTCCTTTTCGTGCGCACAAGAATTGGCCACTGGCGAATGCAAATGCGCATGCGCAAACACAAGTCATCGCACATTCTGTTGCACCTGTGACAGATGTTGGCACCAACCAGGCTATTTAAACTCAGCCAGTGCTCAGGATCAGTGCTGCTTTGTCTTTCAGCCTTCCGGCATCCTGTGTTCCTATTATCCTGTATCCTGATTCCAGTTGTTGACCCGGCTTGTCTGGCCACTCTCTGAACTCAGCACCAATTGGCTTGTACCCAGACCACGCTGCTGCCTACTCCTCTACCTGACCTGTTCTGCCAGTATATGAGCTGGCTTGCCTTTCCCTGCTTCCTGACACACCCTGTTGTGCCTGCTGCTTTCTACAGTCTGCTACCAGTGCATGCCCCAACTGCCCACTGTTGCCAGTACCAGCCTGCTTCAGTCTGCCATCCACCAACTGTCTACCAGCCTGTCTGCTTCACTGAAGACTACTGATGACCTCTCCTGCTTGGCGTGGATACCAGCTCTGCTACTGGCAAGACCTAGAGGCACTCGTGCCACTCTGCACTCCTGCGCCTTCTGTTCACACTACCAGGGGCCCTGAGTCAGCGATTTTTGCGTGTTTGGTCACACGACAAATGTGCCAAATCGCACTACCATTAAGAAATAACACACATTCTCATAAAAAATGTAAATAATAAAAAAAAAAAAAAAAAGATGGCGCTATTCATGCAGTTGGGGTGAGGAAGGGTGGATTGGAGGGAAGTTCCCTCAGAGGGTGAAGATCCACTTTAAAGTGTGTCTGAACCCAAGAACAAAAAATTGATTTATTGCAAAGCAATAATAGGGGGGCAACCATCCTGTACTGGGTGCAGGCCCCATCAGTTCGGCAGGGGACCCAGAGGCAGAGAGGAGACTCTTAATTATCTTTGGGTGCATGCATGGTAATCCCACAGGCCGTGGCTCCCAACACTTAAAGCGGTAGTAAACCCATCCATTTAACAGTTTAAAAACCAGATACATTTCTGGCACGTGCCGGAAATGTAACACTCCCATTGGTTGTGCTGTAAATCAAACTGTCAAACCATCCAATGGCTGGTGTCAAAGCTGATCACATGTGCAGCATCATGGCAGTTGGATATTAAACAGAGGCCAAGATGGCAGCTTCCTTGGCTGAAAATGATAGGAGGGTTTACTACCACTTCCCCAGGCCCAGTCAGTTCAGCAACAGGCCCGGGGACTGATAGGGCACAATTTATTCATTTTCAGGAGCATTCAGAGAAATCCTCCATCCTCCTGAAGTCATTTTGTAGCCGAAAATGCAGATTTATTTTAGCATGTGTGCAAAAAATTAAAAAATTGCTCTAGGGAGTCTCTAGTTAATAGCACTGACATTGTGACCTTACTTCTTCCATAGGTTTGCTTATGGTTTTAACGGAAAAAGGATGAGAATTCTGAAGAAGGCAACAGCGGGAAAGCACACAGCTGCTGCTGAATATACACAGGTGGGAATGGTATACATTATGGGACCCAGCATCGTCCCGTAAAATAATTTCTCCGTTTCATGATGAATGGGAGGATGGATAATATTACTTTGCAGGGACGGGCGATTTGCCGTAATACGCTCCAGCTGCTACTAAGTGCTCCCACTTATTTTGGTGAAACATCTGCCCATAGCTCAATGTTCTCGCTCAGAAGCAAAATAATACGAACGCTGTCATCACCGATTAATAAGGAAACAGACCTCTTCAAATATCTGGACTGTTCTCCTTCTTCTCTTGTTCAAGTCGTTCTCTTCTGTCTTATTTTCATTCTGGAGAGAGATAAAAGGAAAGAAAGTTACTCAATTGAAAATCAATCTGCTTCAAAGACTTGTCCAGGAGCACCACTATCCAAAAAATGAAATGTACAAAACACAATGATGGTGATCACTCTCCATTGACTATTTAAGTCTCACCCATTTTTTGATGTCTCTAGGAATTTAGGAGGGTTCCCCCTGCCCCCATACTATCCACGATCCACCATTTTTATGACCCGTTTCTTCTTTCTCTGTCTTATAACTCCTACTCTTCTGTACATTTTGGTCATTTTTCAATATGACAATGACTTGGAACTTGGGTCACCCCTACAGGAATTAAGAGGGCTCCCCTTACCCCAAGGTCCTTTTCTCCCCCTTGTACCCCATCCTATCCATGGCAGATCATTTCCTTGACTCTCTTCTTCTTTGTTTGCCTTTTGGCTCATACTCTTCTGTAGATTTTAGCAATTTTTCAATATGACAATGACTTGCCAGTTGGATTTCTCCAACAAGTTGGGATGTTGATGAGATGGATGACATGCATAGGTGGTCCATGAATTTAGGAGGGTTCCCCCTGCCCCCATACTATCCATGATCCACCATTTTTATGACCCATTTCTTCTTTCTCTGTCTTATAACTCACACTCTTTTGTACATTTTGGTAATTTTTCAATATGACAATGACTTGGAACTTGGGTCACCCCTACAGGAATTAAGAGGGCTCCCCTTGCCCCAAGGTCCTTTTCTCCCCCTTGTACCCCATCCTATCCATGACAGATCATTTCCTTGACTCTCTTCTTCTTTGTTTGCCTTTTGGCTCACTCTTCTGTAAATTTTGGCAATTTTTCAATATGACAATGACTTGCCAGTTGGATTTCTCCAACACAGTTGGGATGTTGATGAGATGGATGACATGCATAGGTGGTCCATGAATTTAGGAGGGTCCCCCCCTGCCGCCTTGTACCCCATCCTATTCATGACCCGCAATTTTCATGGCCTGTTTCTTCTTTCTCTGTCTTATGGCTCATACTCTTCTATACATTTTGGTAATTTTTCAATATGACAATGACTTGGAAGTTGGGTTACCCCAACAGGAATTCAAGCGGAGTTCCACCCACATATACATCTTTATATATTTTAAATCCTCTATGCATGATGAATCACCTTTGGAAAAAAAAAATTTATACTCACCCTAAGTGCCCTGTTGCTATGTGGTCCCTGTAATCTTCCACTTCCTGATCCGCGGCACTCCACATCACTTCCTGCCTCGTCTGGGCTCATGGGAGATGTGAGTCATCATTTCCCATGAGTCAGTGGGCATCCCTGAGCTGTAAAATCTTGTAATTTTGTGGAGGAGAGATGTTATCTATGTTGCCATAACAACAGGGTGGGACCTTCCTCCGTCGATGCCCATTGTTATGGCAACGAGACATACACTCGAGATCGAGAGGTGCATGCTGATTACCCAGCATGCACCTTATCCAGGAAGAGACTCAAGGAGGGTACGAGTGGGCTTCACATGCCCATAGCTAAGTAGGGAACTCCCAGTAAAGAAAAAATCAGCAATGTACTGTAAGTACAAAATAAATAGGAAGACTACCCTAATTTAAAGCTACCAATTTATTTGTGTAATGAATACTAACTAGGTGAATGCCAGCAAGAAAAAAAAAATTATGTTGGTGGAACTAAGTATTAAGAGCGCTCCCTCTGCATCAAGGTCCTTTTTTTTCCCTTATGTGTCCCTTCCTATCCATGACCCACAATTTTCTTGACCCTCCTCTTCTTATCTTGTTTTGTGGCTCATACTCGTGCACATTTTGGTAATGTTTCAGTATGAAAATGGCTTGGCAATTGGATTACCCTACTAGGAATTTAAAGGGCTCCACTGACCCAAGATCCTTCTTTCCATTTGTACCCCATCTTATTCCTGTTCCACCATTTTTTTCATTCTTTTCTCCTTTATCTCATGGCTCATACTCTTCTGCACATTTCTGTAATATTGCAATATGGCAATGACTTGAAAAATGGGTTATCCTAACAAGAATTTAAAGGGCTCCCCCTACCCCAAGGTCCTTTTTACCCCCTTGTCCCCCCATCTTATTCATGGCCCACCATTTTCTTGATGCTTTTCTTCTTTCCTTGTCCCCTGGCTTATACTCTTCTGTACCTTTGGATAGGTTTACAATATGACAATGACTTGGCTGTTCGGTTACCCCAACAGAATTGGGATGTTGATGATATGGATGACATGCATAGGTGCGTTGGTCATGCATTGAGCCATGTGTAGCCATGTGTGTGATCTCCACCCATACATCATTGAGGCTGTCATGTTCCCTTTTCACTGCATTTATTTTGTAGTAACTGCTGCATATTGTAATTATGACTGGAGAGGTCTCTGTAACTCTACCCTTGGGCAATATCAAGTCCTTTGCTATCATTGTATCCAGCCATTGCCTTGTAACCTGTAAAACTTGTGCACACTAGGCGCAGTGACTGGCTTTTTCCTGCATCGGATCAACGCCAGTCATCGCAAGGGCACACAGAAAATAACTGTCTTCTATACATCCTCTTCACACTGCAATGGAGCTGCAATGTTGAGCAGTACAGTTTGCGGTTTTCCACACCAGATCAGAGCTTACCGGGAGGCTCCATGTAACGTCTGTTTCTACAGTGCATGGAAATTAATGAAATGTCATTTTGACATTTCAATAAAGAGGGGCTTGAAAGAGGGGTATTCACGGCCCTGAAACGCGTAGCCACGCCTATTGTCTGATGTCATCACGATCTTCTGGAACTGCCAACGGACTTCCAGTCTCAATGTACGTTCCTTGCTTGCTTCATTGGAATCCATACATCCACAGCTGCTTCCTGGCATCACTCTGCATTACCTGGCCACTTCCCAGAAGAGTTCTACATACATTCTACAGCCGCTTCCTGGCATCACTCTGAAACACATGGCCACTTCCCTGGTGAACTCTTCATATGCCCTTGGGACTGTTCATTGGGAATCCATATATTGTAGGATGATGTGCCTACTTTGATCTCACCCTTGTGAGTGTATATTGTCTTTTTAACCCTATATTATAAATAAATCTACACCTGGATGGTTGCTCCCTCTGTCTTTTTTTTTTTTCAGTTCCTGAACAAGGACATTCATGGGATTATTTTAAATAAAGTCGCAGATCAAAAATATTGAAAAAGAGTTGACATTAACAAGTTAAAGAGATTTTGACTGGGTTTAGGGTGTTGATTAAATTGCAAAACTTTCATTCCTGCCTTGAACATGCTAGTTGCCTGGCAGTGTTGATCCTCTGCATTCAATACTTTTGAAATCAATGACCCACTGCAAATGTAGAGATGAGGAATTTTGACTTTGCATGCAGTTTAAACACAGCCAATGGCCTAACTATAGCCATAGCAAAACTAGAAACTACTATAGGGCCCTGCAGTCAGAAGGCAGGTATGACCGCTCCAGGTGAGAATGTAAAAACACCTTGCTCCTATGGTGCAGGTCTGGTCCGTAAACCACGTAGTAATTCAATCCAAAAGATATTCGCTTAAGCGAATATCAATTTGTGAAACGCGTTAATCTATCTGCTGTGTTTCTCATAATCTGCATGTTTATGGACACAAGATCGTATGTATTGCATATGGCAATGTTTTTGCAATAAAATACGTCTTTTTTTACCAATACACATCGAGTGCGGTCTACACCCTCTTTTTGATTGAATTACTATGGGGCCCTGAAGCACAGGGGCCCAAAACGGACTGGCTAAACAATAGTTTATGCCAGCAGCAGTAGCATTTGGCAGATACCCTTGCAATCTTGGCAGAACATGCCACTGCTATGGGGCCCTTGAAGCACTGGAGCCCAAAATGGACTGGCTACACACTGGCTTATGCAGGCAGATGTAGCATTTGGCAGATACTCTTGCAATTTTGGTAGAACTTACCACTACTATGGGGCCCTGAAATTCAGGGGCCAAAAACTGACTGGCTACACAATAGCTTAAGCCGGCAGCAGTATACCCTTGCAATTTCGGCAGACCTTGCCACTACTATGGGGTCCAGAAGCACATGGGCCCAAAACATACTTGCTACATACTTGGCCATAATGTAGGAACCTCTATACCAGGGTTTCTCAACCAGGGTTCCGTGGAACCCTAGGGTTCCTCCAGAGGTTGCTAGGGGTTACTTGAGCAATGGTCAATTTCTACCTCTCAGATAAATTACCAATGACACCATTGATCTTTTTAGCTATATGTAAGGGGGTAATTCTTCCCAATGACCACAAGTGTAAGGAGCATTCTTCCCATTGACCTTCACACTAATGTATCATGAGTTGTAGATTTTTAGTTTTTAGCAGGGGTTCCCTGAGACCGGAGAATTATTTCAAGGGTTCCTCGGTGTTGAAAAGGTTGAGAAAGGCTGCTCTATACGATCACTAGAGGAAATATTGAGACAGGTGGCCCCTAAATGTTTTGCTCTGGGGCCCCATCACAGATAGTATGGCCCTGAACACAAATAAGCTGGACGAACTTCTAGAAATTATACAAATTTGTTACTTGATAGAAAACAAAAGTCTGCGCAGTTTTCTTTCCAGTTCCACCCAAGGAATAAATTAATACATGCAGACGAATCTGATAAAGGTTGAATCTGAATTTAATTCTACCAGGATGATGCCAAAATAGTTGCCGGGCCTCTTCAGCCCACATGTGGGCCACATTACAACGGCACGTGCTAGCATTGTACTTTAAGTGTTTTCAAGTTGAGTGTGAGACATTAATATATGAGCGAGCCAGACGAAGGAAGGGGGCGGCTTTCTGATCGTTGCACGCAGCTCCGTTCATGAGATAAGCGTTTCATGATGGATTCCAACCCGACTCTGATTTTTTGTTTAATTCCGAGGGGTGGGAGTGGAGACAAATTATGAATCTGGTAAATTTCTGGGACGTATAGAAAAAAAAAAGGCTTAAGTTTCTCAACAGGCTGCGTTCCGCGGCGTCCCGAACAATTAACTCCAGAAGGTAATCTGAATTGGGTTTGATGCAGAGTAATTAGATGAGATCATGTTGTCGGGGACATGGAGATCCTGTGTTTTGTTTCCATGGATTTTTGTGATGACATCCATATGAGAACTTTCGGACTTATCTCCCTTCATTAGCGCACTTTGTCAGATGAAAGGTTTGTCATTCCAGCTGCTCACCGCGGCGTCTGACCTTCGCTGGGCGTTGTGAAGAGAACGAGGGTGAAAAAGAACGGAGGAGACATTTGTTTAAAGTGAATTTCAAAAGGATGTTTCCTCCTGTGCTGGAGCGACTAATCTAGGATTTATTTATCTAGGATTAAATTATATTGTAATAAATCACAATAAACGGGAGGCCTAATGAGATTCGTAACAGCTGTCTAATATGATCTGGTTGGAGAAACCTTATGTACGTCAATTTATCCATTGTGCTACAGAATAGAGACTGACCAAGCTCCTGAACTTACACTAGAAATGTCCTATACCAGCCTTTCTCAACCTTTTTACCCCAGAGGAACACCTGAAATAATTTTCAGGGATCAGGAAACCCCTTTAAAAATCAACTCATTCCAGGTCAGTGGGGAAAATGGTCCTTACATTGGTGGTCAGTAGGAAAAATGGCCCTTGTGTTGGCGGCTAGTGGAAAAAATGCCACTTGCATTGACAACCAGAGGGAAAAATGCCCCTTATATTGGCGGCCAGTGAGAAAAATGACCCTTACATTGGTGGCCAGTGGGAAAATGTCCCTTACATTGGTGGCCAGTGGAAGGATGCCCTTTACATTGGTGGCCAATGGGAAAAAAGTTCTTTACATTGGCAGCCAGCAGGAAAAATGCCCTTACGTTGGTGGTTAGTGGGAAAATGCCCCTTACATTGATGGCCAGTGGGAAAAAAGTTTGAATGTCAAAAGGGGAAAATATCCTTTATGTTGCTGGTTAGTGGGAAAATGCCCCTACTACAGTGGTAAAAGAAAATGGGAAGGAAGAGAATGCCACATAGGTTTCTAAGTCCAGAATTGATGTAATAAACTCAAAACAGGTCAACAGAAAAAAAGACCTTACAGTGGTGGTCCAAATATCATCCTTACACAAAGCTAAAAGGACCATTGTTGTCATGCAGCTGGCTCTAAGAAGTAGCATAGGCCCTGAAATTGGGCAGGCACCATCAAATAGGAGGTAAATTGGCCACAGCTCAAGGAACCCCTTACAACCTCTGAAAGAACCCTTGGGGTTCCATAGAACCCTGGTTAATAATGGCTGTCCTATACACTGCTCAAAATGCCTATAGTCTTACTGGAAAATCTTCTATAGATTTACCAACAGAAATGTTATGCAAAACTTGCCAAACTGGATACACACTATATCTACACCTACTATATGGCCAAATGTAGGTGGACACTCCTCCAACGCTTCTGTTTCAGCATGACCGTGCCCTTGTATAGAAAGTCAGCTTCATAAAGACATGGTTTGACCAGTTTGGTGTTAAGAAACTTGAATGGTCTGCAAAGAGTCCTAACCACAAGCTTGTATTTATGTGTACACTCCTCAAACTTTTCTGTCCCATAATCACTGTGCCCCGTGTATACAAAGCCAGCTCCATAAAGACGTGGTTGAACCAGTTTGGTATGGAGGAATTTTAGTGACTTGAAAAGCGCCCTGACCTTAACCCTGCATTTATGTGGACCCTCATTTTTTGTTCCAGCATGACCATGTCCATGTGTACATAGCCATCTCCATAAAGACATAGTTTGACTAGTCTGGTGTTGAGGAATCTGACTGGTCTGCAAAGGGCCCTGACCTCAACCTTATATTTATGTGGACACTCCTCCAACTTTCCTGGTCCAGCATGACTGTGCCCTTATGTGCAAAGCCAGCTCCATAAAGACGTGGTTTGACCAGTTTGTTGTGGAGGAACTTGACTGTCCTGCAAAGAGCTCTGGCCTCAACCTCACTGAAGAACTTTGGGAGGATATGGAACAAGATTTGTAAGAAAGGTCTTCTCATCTAGCAAGTACGTGATCTTATAACTGTTCCTTTAATTGAATGACAAGTAAGTTTTGGTGGAGCTCTAAACGGACAGACAGGTACCCAATAGAAGAAATCAAGCCTGAAATCCAAATTTTGGAGCTCTCTGTCAACCAGGGTATCCTTTAGGGCCTCTGGAATAGTCCAAAAAGTATGTAAGGATAAGAGTGACACAAATCTGGAGAGAGTCTGGTATAACTTTATTTTTCTGAATGAGCCTTCCCAGAAGAGTTTAGGCTGGGGCATGTCCATCATTTTGGAATTGGATGTCCAACAAGTTCGTATATGGTGTGATGGTCAGGTGTCCACAAATGTGTGACCATATAGTCTATACTAAATGGATAGCCAAAAGGAGATTACACATAGATTGTCCAATCAGACTGTGACCTTTAGCCAATTTAGGCTGTTTTTATCGGGATGATCCAGTCAAAAGTAAAAATCTTAGTGTAATAGGGGACACCAATGGAGCTGCAGATACAAAAAAACTGCAGAATCTTACTCTCTATGTCTCTACCTTCACTCTCTGGCTCATGTGGTATTGCCTTCAACAATGTAAATAATAACAGATTTCATGTTGTAGTTACTCTATATTCTAAGTATATCTATTGCAAAAGATATTAGGTTTTTCACCTTTGGCACTCTCTTTCTTGGTAATGTTAAGTTGAGGTAATTGTTCAATATCAAGTTTGACGGTTTTGAAGACAAGGCTTCCCCATTTTTCTCATTGTCCTTGCGAGAAGAATCTGTGAACATACAAAGGCAAGAGTATAGCAGGTGGAAGAATGGCAGAAGATAATTAAAGCAGGACTCCAGAATCAAAATAATACTCCCTAAGTCTAATATCCTACAATGAACATCACCCAATTAAATAATATATATCAAAATCCTAACCAAAATTGGGGACAGGGCATGGACCAGCCTTTTTGGATGTACAGTTGGATATATGTCTCTATATTTAGGATGTATTTGGTCTATAGACCAGCAGTTCCGAATGAACAGTGGGATAAAAGGCTCTACGTTTAGGATGTATCTGGTCAATAAACCAGAATGTAGTCTAATTCCTCCATTGCAGGTGGTGCTCAACTTAGCAGCATTGCAGAGGGAGAGGAAGTCAAGGGAAAAATGTTCCTCTATGGTTTCCTGGGTCACTGGGGAAGCAATCCGCTCCATGTGACTCTGGTGGTCATCTTGGGTCAGACAGAGTCTACTTAAGACCCTGGCTTACCCGGCTGTCAAGGAAAGTGAACAGCAGTAGGGAAATGTTCCAGACTTGTAGGGACAGGCTAGGTACACGCCATCCTTCTGGAATCCTCCCATTTGGGGCAAACCAGCCAGGCCACATTCCGCCCTCTAGGACAGACGCTGTCGGGATATCCAAGACCTGCTCCATTCTACATTGCCGCGACAACCTGTGAGTGACCCCAGTCAGGTGCCTCCCCACCGGGCTGTTTATAAAGTTGAACTCTATCTTTAATACAAGATCTGTTTCCGGCAACCGGACTCTGTGTATTTACTGCCGTCCCACCACACTGAACCTCCCCACAACTGGCTCAAGATGGACAGCTGGATAAATGGTTTTATATTTGGATGTATCCGGTCTGTAAACCAGAGGCTCTGGATGGGCGGTTGGATAAATTGTTCTATATTTAGGATATATCTGGTCTGTAAACCAGAGGCTCTGGATGGACAATTGGATAAATAGCTCTATATTTAGGATGTATTTGATCTATAAACCAGACGCTCTGGATGGACAGTTGGACACATGTCTCTATATTTAGGATGTATCTGGTCAATAAATCAGAGGCACTGAATGGACAGTTGGGCAAATGAATATATATTTAGGATGTATATGGTTTATAAACCGAGGCTCTGGGTGGACAGTTGGATAAATGGCTCTATATTTAGGATGCACCTGGTCTATAAACCTGAGGCACTGAATGAACAGTTAGACAAATGTGTATTTACTGCTGCACCACCACACTGCACCTCCCCACAAGTGGCTCAAGATGGACAGTTGGATAAATGGTTCTATATTTAGGATGTATCTGGTCTATAAACCAGAGGCAGCGAATGGGCAGTTGGACAAATGGCTCTATATTTAGGATGTATCTGGTCTATAAACCAGAGGCAGCGAATGGGCAGTTGGACAAATGGCTCTATATTTAGGATGTATCTGGTCTATAAACCAGAGGCAGTGAATGGCCAGTAGAACAAATGGCTCTATATTTAGGATGGATCTGGTCTATAAACCAGAGGCAGTGAATGGCCAGTAGGACAAAGGGCTCTATGTTAAGGATGTATCTGGTCTATAAACCAGAGGCAGTGAATGGCCAGTAGGACAAATGGCTCTATGTTAAGGATGTATCTGGTCTATAAACCAGAGGCAGTGAATGGCCAGTAGGACAAATGGCTCTATGTTAAGGATGTATCTGGTCTATAAACCAGAGGCAGTGAATGGCCAGTAGAACAAATGGCTCTAAGTTAAGGATGTATCTGGTCTATAAACCAGAGGCAGTGAATGGCCAGTAGAACAAATGGCTCTATATTTAGGATGTATCTGGTCTATAAACCAGAGGCAGTGAGTGGCCAGTAGGACAAATGGCTCTATGTTAAGGATGTATCTGGTCTATAAACCAGAGGCAGTGAATGGCCAGTAGAACAAATGGCTCTATATTTAGGATGGATCTGGTCTATAAACCAGAGGCAGTGAATGGCCAGTAGGACAAAGGGCTCTATGTTAAGGATGTATCTGGTCTATAAACCAGAGGCAGTGAATGGCCAGTAGAACAAATGGCTCTATATTTAGGATGTATCTGGTCTATAAACCAGAGGCAGTGAATGGCCAGTAGGACAAATGGCTCTATGTTAAGGATGTATCTGGTCTATAAACCAGAGGCAGTGAATGGCCAGTAGGACAAATGGCTCTATATTTAGGATATATCTGGTCTATAAACAAGAGGCTCTAGATGGACAGTTAAACAAATGGCTTGATAATTAGAATGTATCCAGTCTATAAACCAGAGGCTCTGAATGGACATTTGGACAACGATGTACCTGGGCTAAAAACCACAAGTTTCGGAAGCACAGTTGATCACAAGGACATAAAGGAATGATTTGCATGGCTTTTACTACTTTACATTAACAAAGAATTGTTTTTGTGTTTGTAACAGCAACATGCAAATATCTTCCGTTTTATGTTAGCAATGCTCAACCTCAGCTGTGCCGGAGAACTCAGGTCATTCATAGTCAAGCAGAGCTACGTACCGACAGGCCTCAGCGGGGCTCCTCGGAATAATTCATAGAACTTGGAGAGGTACAAGACCATGCTAAGCTTATCGGGTTCTTCGTTGGATGCCATCTCCTTGGCTGAAGTGATTGGAGAGATTCCAAATTCCTTCTCGGCGATATCAAAGCCCAGCTGGTTGTTCCTGACAGCGTCATCCTCGTTCAAAGAGTCAAAGTCACTGGTGGGGGGGAACAGGGTCAGAAGAAAGGCTCATCATTGAACATTCAGTACAAATAACATAAAAAAAATAATTGGACATTGGGATTTGTCTCATCATTCAGGTAGAAGATATAAAAAAAGAAGAATATTTAGGACAATGTATATGATTTTTGGGTGGAACCCACAGATCATTTTGAAAACCACTGGTCCAATGCTATGCACAATTATGAGAAGGCAGTCAAGTGGTCATTCTCAATGCCATAACATTACTGGTATGGAAAGAATCAACTGGAACCTGGCCCAGTCTGCCAGAATCACTCTCCTCCTCTCTTTTGCCCTCTCTATTGTTTATATCATCTCTGCTTATTTATTATGGTAAGGATTAAAAAAAAAAAAATTAAACCTAAGATATTAACGTTAAGTTTAGACCTAAAATATTTAGTATTTTCCTCGTAAGCCAGCAGGTGGAGCTTTAGGCTCCATTTCACATGGTAATCTCTATTTATCCCGAGATCATTAGCTCATGTGCTGTCCCTTTTGCTATCCCCTAGTTCTCTGTGAATCCTTTGCCATGTATTAAAAGTATATTTGCAAAAAAGATCATATACAAAAAAAAAATCAGATATAACATTTTTAAAAAACTTACAAAGTGAAAAAATAAGTAAATAAAATTGACCCCAATCAATTGCAGTTTTCCTTTAACTTTTTTGCTTAGGGTCTCCCTTGTGTAATTTGAGATTTATTGACATCTTTCATTATTTGCTTCCTCTATATCAGGGGTCGCTAAACTTTTAAAAGACAGAGCCAGTTTACTGCCTTTCAAATATTAGGGCGCCGGACTGTAGCCAGTGAGAATAGAAAATACCCTGACATTGGTGGGAGTAAACAATGCCATAGGCTTTGTCAGTGGGAGTAAAAAATTCCATTATTGGTGTCAGTGGGAGGAATAGTGCCCCAGCATTGGTGTCAGTGGGAGGAATTGTGCCCCATCGTTGGCGTCAGTGGGAGGGACAGTGCCCCATCATTGGTGTCAGAGGGAGGGATAGTGACTCATCATTGGTGTCAGTGGGAGTAATAGTGCCCCATCATTGGTGTCAGTGGGAGGAATAGTGACTCATCATTGGTGTCAGTGGGAGGAATAGTGCCCCATCATTGGTGTCAGTGGGAGGAATAGTGCCCCATCATTGGTGTCAGTGGGAGGAATAGTGACTCATCATTGGTGTCAGTGGCAGGAATAGTGACTCATCATTGGTGTCAGTGGGAGGAATAGTGCCCCATCATTGGTGTCAGTGGGAGGAATAGTGACTCATCATTGGTGTCAGTGGGAGGAATAGTTCCTCATCATTGGTGTCAGTGGGAGGAATAATGTCCCATCATTGGTATCAGTGGGAGGAATAGTGCCTCAGCATTGGTGTCAGTAGGAGGAATAGTGTCCCAGCATTGGTGTCAGTGGGAGGAATAGTGCCCCATCATTGGTGTCAGTGGGAGGAATAGTGTCCCATCATTTGTGTCAGTGGGAGGAATAGTGACCTATCATTGGTGTCAGTGGGAGGTATAGTGTCCCATCATTGGTGTCGGTGGGAGGAATAATGCCTCATCATTGTTGTCAGTGGGAGGAATTGTGCCTCATCATTGGTGTCAGTGGGAGGAATAGTGCCTCATCATTGGTGTCAGTGGGAGGAATAGTGCCCCATCATTGCTGTCAGTGGGAGGAATAGTGCCTCAGCATTGGTGTCAGTGGGAGGAATAGTGCCTCAGCCTTGGTGTCAGTGGGAGGAATCGCGTCCCAGCATTGGTGTCAGTGGGAGGAATAGTGCCTCAGCATTGGTGTCAGTGGGAAGAATAGTGCCTCAGCATTGGTGTCAGTGGGAGGAATAGTGTCCCATCATTGGTGTCAGTGGGAGGAATACTGCCCCATCATTGGTATTAGTAGGAAAAATAGTGCTCGATCATTGGTATCAGCAGGAGGAATAGTGCCCCATCTTTGATATCAGTGGAAGGAACAGTTCCTCGTATCGGTGGAAGGAATAGTGCTCCAAGGACCAGATAAAGGTAAGCAAAGGGCCACATCAGACCCCTGGGCCATAGTTTGAAGATCCCTGCACTATATTAAGAAAGCCTCGAAGCCAATACACATTGTCTATAGTTGTCCTCCTCCTTTCAATTATAGAGACAGCAACCCAGAGGCGTAACTAGAACCTTCAGGGCCTGGGTGCAAGAAATTAGGAAGGGCCCCCCTGACCCCTGGCCAGGGCCCTTCCCTCTTCTTGCTGATCCTGGAGCCCTTTACTCCTATCACGGGTCCCTTTATTACAGTCCCACAGCGGGACCCTGGGAACAGCAGAAGACAAGTAAACTGGATAGGAGGGGTGGCAGGAGCAGCATATAGAAGAACCAATCTCCTGCATTAGGAGGAAAATTGAATAAATAAAACGTCTAAATGCCACCCCCGCCATCACTCCTATCCAGGTGAACAAGGGAAGCACATGGGCCCCCTGGAGCATGGGGCCCGGTTGCAATCGCAACCCCTGCAACCCCTATCGTTACGCCCCTGCAGCAACCCTAAAGGTACTAACCCACTATGTTCCTCATAGACACATTTGCATAGAAAGGATGGATCAGCGACACCAGTTTTTATGGATGTGTGCTTTCTCATTAAGGCTATCGCTGCCCTTTTAATTAAACTACTGTTTCATATGAAACTCCAGAGCCAAAAAGGTTGCAAGGCATAAATGCACAACGTGAGCAACTTACAGAAGATCTGGCCGAAAATGGTGAATGATGGCACACAGGGCCAAGCCGTTTCTCCAGGAGCTGGTCAGGTTTGTGACATTGACATTCCGGTAGCCCTCCGTCTGTTTCTGACACCAGGTCAAAAGTCTGTTGGGTCTAACGTCAGACTCTGATGAGACAAGGAGAGAAGGTGATTGGCTGAGTCTCAAGAAAAGAAGAGTAAGGATTGAAGGTGGTCCAGGCTCTTGCTTACCATGTCGGCTTAGATTGACCGACCTCCTGATGGAACTCACTCTCTCTAAAGGACAGCCTTGCAGCTCATTGGTGATGTAGAGATGCCTCACCTGCAGTCAAACATAAGCCACAGATGAAGTTGCATTTGCTGATCTCCGACTAGGAGCAACATCATATACAAATAATGCAAACATTATTGCTAACCAGGGGCGTTGCTAGGTCTACAAAAGATCTGTGGCTAGAGCCCATAGCAGCGAAGTAAAGAAAGTCATACTCTTGAGCGGGCATACACATGTATATAATATACATGTGTGTGTGTGTGTGTGTATATATACATATAAATATTGTTACATATCTGAGTGCAGATCCTCCTTACATCATCCCCAAAGAGCCCCTTCCTTACATCAGGGTCCCCAGAGAGCCCCTTCCTTACATCAGGGTCCCCAGAGAGCCCCTTCCTTACATCAGGGTCCACAGAGAGCCCACCCTTACATCAGGGTCCACAGAGAGCCCACCCTTACATCAGGGTCCCCAGAGAGCCCCCCTTACATCAGGGTCCCCAGAGAGCCTCCCCGTACATCAGGGTCCCCAGAGAGCCTCCCTATACATCAGGATCACCAGAGAGCCTCCCCATACATCAAGGTCCCCAGAGAGCCTCCCCGTACATCAGGGTCTACAGAGAGCCCCCTCATACATCAGGGTCTACAGAGAGCCCCCCCATACATCAGGGTCCCCAGAGAGCCTCCCCTTACATCAGGGTCCCCAGGGAGCCTCCCTATACATCAGGGTCCCCAGAGAGCCTCCCCATACATCAGGGTCCCCAGAGAGCCTCCCCATACATCGGTGTCCCCAGAGAGCCTCCCCATACATCAGAATACCCCTCCGAGAGACCCGTGGGACTACATACCCCTCCGAGAGACCCCTGGGGCTAAATACCCCTCCGAGAGACCCCTGGGGCTACATACCCCTCCGAGAGAC
>BLSH010374019.1:1585880-1611466 GCA_018402905.1 Glandirana rugosa | reverse complement strand
TTTTTAGTACACAGTTTTTACATTTTTCACGTTTTTTTTTCGTCGAACATCCATTAAATACCACTCACCAGTGTAGGGGCGAAATCGCCGGCCCCCCTTCTAATATGGAGCCCCTTACAAGGCACTCGCGTGTTACTCTACTGTAGTACATTACATACCACACGATGTATAAATGGGACGTTTAGTGAGACTAAATCTGCTTTACTGCCAAAGGGAAACCGGTGCCGCGGTGTACCGTCAAAACCGTTCGTCAAGGTTTCACTTCCTTTATAGATTTCTCACTACTAAGGGTAGCGGCTGGCGGGGTCGATCGTGTACTGGTCAAAGTTTTTGCTAATGTTCTCCGGCGTCGTCTGAGGTAGCAAACGGTAAATACTCTCCCTGAAAGAAGACAGAACACAATCAGATATCTACACCCTCCCCGGAGAATCATCACTCTTTAGATATTTCCTTCACTTTGGAACTGCTTGCCAAAACTGCCATGTGGCGCCGTGGCCAAAGGGAAACCGTCATTTCGTCTAAATCAGAGTGATTTGCAGGGTAAATATGTAGCACACCATACATTACATGATGTCATCTCATTGTGCGCTCACGGAACATTCCCCGAGGTATAATCTTCCCCCCGGCCGCTAAAGCGGGGATGTGACCACTCACCATAAATTACCTACAAGCTGCTTTTTTTTTGCACTTTTTACATTTTTGACACATGATTTTTTTTTTAAACTCGGCGACCACAGACAAGTGAGTCAGAAATGAATCAAGGACACGTCTTTACCGTTGGAGGAGAAACGATGATCTCACGTGAGCCATGCCTTAGATTGGATCCAGCCAGGAAGACTGCTCCACGTTAAAGTCAAGCTTTTCATTTTTGTCTCAGAGTTTCATTTGCTGACCACAATGTGTAATTGTGCAGCCGCAGTGAGCAGAATTCTTTTTATATAAAGCATATGGTGGTTCCTTATTACCATGCCAGCTGTCCTGGATTTAGAGGGGGCGCTCTGCACAGCAAGAGATCTAGGAACATCCATGTTTCTTATACCTAACGCCAGATTCTTTGCTGAAAAGTAGAGCTTGCATCTGATATACAGTACACCAGTGGTAGGCAACCTGGGGCCCTCCAGCTGTTTCAGAACTACAAGTCCCATCATGCCTCTGGGAGTAATTGTAATGTCCAGCCTTGCAATGCCTCATGGGAAATGTAGTTCAACAACAGCTGAAGGGCTACTGGTTGCCTACCCCTGCAGTACACTATATTACCAAAAACAATTTGCCTTTATGAACTTTAATGGCATCCCAGTCTTAGTCTGTAGGGTTCAATATTGAGTTGGCCCACCCTTTGCAGCTATAACAGCTTCAACTCTTCTGGGAAGGCTGTCCATAAGGTTTAGGAGTGTCTATGGGAATGTTTGACCGTTCTTCCAGAAGAGCATTTGTGAGGTCAGGCACTGATGTTGGACGAGAAGGCCTGGCTCACAGTCTCCACTCTAATTCATCCCAAAGGTGTTCTATCGGGTTGAGGTCAGGACTCTGTGCAGACCAGTCAAGTTCCTCCACCCCAAACTCGCTCATCCATGTCTTTATGGACCTTGCTTTGTGCAGTGGTGCGCAGTCGTGTTGGAATGGGAAGGGGCCATCACCAAACTGTTCCCACAAAGTTGGGAGCATGAAATTGTCCAAAATGTCTTGGTATGCTGACGCCTTAAGAGTTCCCTTCACAGGAACTAAGGGGCCAAGCCCAACCCCTGAAAAACAGCCCCACACCATAATCCCCCCTCCACCAAATGATTTGGACCACTGCACAAAGCAAGGTCCATAAAGACATGGATGAGTGAGTTTGGGGTGGAGGAACTTGATTGGCCTGACCTCAGCCTGATAGAACACCTTTGGGATGAAATAGAGCCAGTGCCTCAGTGCCTGACCTCACAAACGCACTTCTGGAAGAATGGTCAAACATTCCCATAGACACTCCTAAACCTTGTGGACAGCCTTCCCAGAAGAGTTGAAGCTGTTATAGCTGCAAAGGGTGGGCCAACTCAATATTGAACCCTACGGACTAAGACTGGGATGCCATTAAATTTCATGTGCGTATAAAGGCAGGCGTCCCAATACTTTTGGTAATATAGTATATATTTTGTAGTGTATGCAAACCCAAAATCTATTTTTCGGTATGTTTGCCACTCATTGGGGTTGATTTACTAAGCCTAGAGAGTGCAAAATCTGGTACAGCTCTGCATAGAAACCAATCGGCTTCCAGGTTTTATTGCCAAAGCTTAAAGTGTTACTAAACCCAGTAATATGAAAATAGTTCATCTGCACCCCACAGTGCCCACAGCTTATAAATCTTCTTCTTACATTAAAATACTGCCACTATGTACCTTTTTGGATGATTTGTATACCACGGTCACATGATAAACTGCACAGTTTTTCCAGAGCTGTGTGTTCAGGTAGGAGGAGATTTCCACTACAGCCTCAATACACACCAACATGTGTGATGTCGATATCATGTGACCTGAACACAGTTCAACTGAAACAGGAAATGTAATCTCCAGCATAAGAGATCAAACTGAGCATGTGCAGCTTTACCACCATGCTGTGTATTATATAGACTTGTATAAATAGACCCTGCAGGAGGGAAGGATCTATGCATACAGGATAAAAGAGCCTTTTTACACAATGCTGAGGATTAACCCCTTAAATTCCACAGTGAGTATAACAAGCATGCTATGCTGCATATATAGACTGATTTTACTGTTGTGGGTTCAGTAACACTTTAATTGAACCAGCTGAAGATAGAAGGGGATCAGCTACCATGCACAGCTGTGCCAGATTTTGATCCCTCCAGTTTAGTAAATGATCTCCATGGCATACAGATACAACTGGCCCTTTGAGGGCAACCATAATGCTGATGTGGCCGGCAATGAAATGGAGTTGTGCTTCTCATTGGTCACATGGTCCTGCTGACCAACGAGTGCTTGCCGTTCTGAGCATTATGATAGGACTCATTACAGGGCCGTGTATTGCAGTGTACAGTGCATGGAGAACTACCCCAGCAACAGGGGGCATCACAGACATGGGCGTGCACAGGTAGGGGCAAGGGGGGGCAAGTGCCCTCCCCATGGAATCAGGGACCGGATCGGGGGTTCCCCACTAGGTCCTTATCCTCTTGGGTCATGAATGCAGTCTCTGATCATCTCTTGGGCCATGTCCACAGTCTCTGACCATCTCCTGTACCATGTCCGCAGCCTCTGACCATCTCCTGTACCGTGTCCGCAGTCTCTGACTGTCTCCTGTACCATGTCCGCAGCCTTTGACCATTTCCTGTATCATGTCTGCAGTCTCTGACTGTCTCCTGTACCATGTGCACAGTCTCTGACCATTTCCTGTATCATGTCTGCAGTCTGTGACCATCTCCTGTACCATGTCCGCAGCCTCTGACCGTTCTTGTATCGTGTCCACAGTCTCCGACTGTCTCCTGTAGCATGTCCGCAGCCTCTGACCATCTCCTGTATCATGTCTGCAGTCTCTGACTGTCTCCTGTACCATGTGCACAGTCTCTGACTGTCTCCTGTACTATGTCCGCAGTCTCTGACTGTCTCCTGTACCATGTCTGCAGTCTCTGACCATCTCCTGTGCTATGTCCGCAGTCTCTGACCATCTCCTGTATCATGTCTGCAGTCTCTAACCATCTCCTGTGCTATGACTGCAGTCAGTGACCATCTCCTGTATCATGTATGCAGTCTCTAACCATCTCCTGTGCTATGTCTGCAGTCTCTGACCATCTCCTGTATCATGTCTGCAGTCTCTAACCATCTCCTGTGCTATGTCTGCAGTCTCTGACCATCTCCTGTATCATGTCTGCAGTCTCTGACCATCTCCTGTGCTATGTCTGCAGTCTCTGACCGCGATAATGTGATAATGGCATTGTCGAAAAGGGGCAGAGCATGGGTGACCTTAAAATGATGCCCCCCCTGAAAAAAGTTCTGCGGACGCCCATGATCACAGCCGCTATGGGCAGTAGGGTCTGGAGGGGTGGCCAAGATACTTTGGGACCTTTTTCAACTTTTTAACCATATGAGATACCGTATGTTACATTATGTCCTGTCCAGGCCATTGTTCAGTTGAATAAAAGATTAGGATCGCTAAGTTCACCAAAGGATGAAATGGCCTTGTCTGCCATTGACAGACGTCATGGATAAACCCGAAGCACGTTACTCCCCTCTCTGTATTCAGGACACCCTCACAAGTAATTGATCCAATTCTGACTTCTAATTAAATACATAAATACGCTTATTTTTAGAATTTGTTGCTAATTTTAGCAGAAATTAGTTTTCCATTGTTGCAATTGATTCCCGTCTTGTTGTGTGGAGTCACATTGAGCTGGGCGCCTCCACCCAGTGAACAGCTGCGTCTGCTCTGCCCTACCTCCCATACAGTGCTAATTATTTTCCGATTGTCTCAATAGTGATAATTTGTATCCAGATACATGAAAGACAACAAGCCATGAGTCAGTGAACTTTCTGGAAGTTTTCTTAAAGAAATCATTTTTTGTGAAGTTTCTTACCTAGAGATCCTGCCAGAAACAATCGAACACTATTAGGCTATTTTCTCTCCAGGAGGAATAATATTCATTCATACAAAATAATGAATCAGGAAAATGCTGCATTATGGCCACCAGATGGAGCCGATCGTTACAGTAAATAGGTATTTATTTTCAATAACCCTTAGCTCCATCTAGTGGCTATACATTGCCTTAAAAAAGTATTCATACCCTTTGAAATTTTCCACATTTTGTCATGGAAATGTATTTTATTGGAATTTTATGTGATAGACCGACTCAAAGTGGCTCATAATTGTGAAGTGGAAGGAAAATGATAAATGGTTTTCAAATTTTTTTTACAAATAAATGTGTGAAATTTGTGGCGTGCATTTGTATTCAGCCCCCTTTACTCTGATACCCCTAACTAAAATCTAGTGAAACCAATTGCCTTCGGAAGTCACCTAATTAGTAAATAGAGTCCACCGGTGTGTAATTTAATCTCAGTATAAATGCAGCTGTTCTGTGAAGCCCTCAGAGGTTTGTTGGAGAACCTTACTGAACAAACAGCATCATGAAGGCCAAGGAACACACCAGACAGGTCAGGGATAAAGTTGTGAAGAAGTTTAAAGCAGGGTTAGGTTATAAAAAAATATCCCAAGCTTTGAACATCTCACAGAGCTCTGTTCAATCCATCATCCGAAAATGGAAAGAGTATGGCACAACTGCAAACCTACAGACATGGCCGTCCACCTAAACTGACCGGCCGGGCAAGGAGAGCATTCTTCAGAGAAGCAGCCAAGAGGCCCATGGTGACTCTGGAGGAGCTGCAGAGATCCACAGCTCAGGTGGGAGAATCTGTCCACAGGACAACTATTAGTGGTGCTCTCCACAAATCTGCCCTTTATGGAAGAGCGGCAAGAAGAAAGCCATTGGTGAAAGAAAGTCATAAGAAGTCCCGTTTGCAGTTTGTGAGAAGCCATGTGGGGGACACAGCAAACATGTGGAAGAAGGTGCTCTGTTCAGATGAGACCAAAATTGAACTTTCTGGCCTAAAACCAAAACTCTATGTGTGGCGGAAAACTAACACTGCACATCACTCTGAACACACCATCCCCACCGTGAAACATGGTGGTGGCAGCATCATGTTGTGGGGATGCTTTTCTTCAACAGGGACAGAGAACCTGGTCAGAGTTAAAAAAAGAAATGGGTAGCTCCTGGAATAACACATCTAAGATGTCCTAGAGAGGTGAATAGAGTGGCAACCTCAACCTGGACTCCAACCAGACCACCCCCAAGCTGGTCAGAGTTTATGGGAAGATGGATGGAGACAAATACAGGGCAATCTTAGAAGAAAACCTGTTGGAGGCTGCAAAAGACTTGAGACCGGGGCGGAGGTTCACCTTCCAGCAGGACAACGAACCTAAACATCCAGCCAGAGCTACAATGGAATGGTTTAGATCAAAGCACATTCATGTGTTAGAATGGCCCAGTCACAGTCCTGGCCTAAATCCAATTGAGAATCTGTGGCAAGACTTGGAAATTGTTGTTCACAGACGCTCCCCATCCAATCTGACAGAGCTTGGGGTATTCTGCAGAGAAGAATGGGCAAAAATGTCCTCTCTAGATGTGCAAAGCTGGTAGAGACTTCCCCAAAAAGACTTGCAGCTGTAATTGCAGAGAAAGGCGGTTCTACAAAGTATTGACTCAGGGGGGCGCTACACAAATGCCCCCCACACTTTTCAGATATTTATTTGTAAAAAAAAAAATGTTGAAAACCATTTATCATTTTCCTTCCACTTCACAATTATGAGCCACTTTGTGTCGGTCTATCACATAAAATCCCAATAAAATACATTTACGTTTTTGGTTGTAACCTGACAAAATGTGGAACATTTCAAGGGGTATGAATATTTTTTCAAGGCACTGTAAAGCCACTAGATGGAGATAAGGGTTATTGGAAATAAATACTTATTTTACTGTAACTATCGGCTCCCTCTAGTGGCCATAATGCAGCATTTTCCTGATTCATTATTTTGTATTAATGAATATTATTATTATGGTTGTAACAAGGGGTATGAATACTTTTTCAAGGCGCTGTAATTTGGCATTTTCCTAAACCACTCTCATCAATGCATAAATAACAATCGACCTCGAGAGAAAACAGTCTAGCAACATTCAACTTTGCCCCCATTTGCACAGAATAAATGTATGTGAAGTTTTACAGGATGAATAGCTCTGCAATTTTTTTTATGTATTTATAATTATAATACACACGGGAATACATGTGTCTTTATCTGTTTTTTTTTTTTATGTCCAAAATATGGAACCCAAAACTGGACATTGAGTTATGTAGACCTCTGAGCCTACAATGGCTCAGTGTCCCTGGAAAACAAATGAAAGTGTGACCGTCTTTCCGCTAAGGAGCGCAGTGTAGCCATCTTTAGATCTGCGATAAATGACCATATGGTGATCTATAAAAAGCCTCGCTATTTTTGTTCCTGGGGGGTCAACTGGAGTTAAGTGTCACATGGCAAAACAGCGTATGCAGGAAGTTTCCAAAAGCAGGGGGAAGGCAAAGTGAAAGCAAGTTGGGTGACTACACACCACCGGTGTCCTGTCCCCAACAACTGGGGGTCACGGGAGAGGACAGCGGGGCAGCGGCCATGATGGTTTGTTGGCTTCATCCTTCCATGGCACAATCATGGCTGTAGCTGTTGTTTCTGGAAAACTGGGAGAAATCCTACCTTTCAGCCAGGACCTCGAGAGGCGGTGTCCCCTGAGACCAGCTCTTCACCATCCAGGCCGTGTCGAAGGCCGCCAAAAATCCCCGGGCACAGCCGGTCCCCATTGGCCAGAAAGGCTGCAAGACAGACAGGTTAGGTTTCCTCAGCTGGACACCTGAGAAGTCACACTAGGAAAAAAGGGGCAATGCAGCAACACGGGACTAAAAACCGGGGAGGTCCCCCAACATTTCTGGAGGTCCAGTTTATGTCTAGCTCCTCATTCTCTCTGATGTGACAGCCTCCGTAATAACATAGCAATCCCTCCAACATAGCACTCTCTTTAATGTGACGTGCTTCTTATTAACATAGCAGTCTCTGTAATAACATGGCAGTCTCTTCAACATTGCACCCTCTCTAATGTGACAGCCCCAATAATAACATGGCAGTCTCTTCAACATTGCACCCTCTCTAATGTGACAGCCCCCATAATAACATGGCAGTCTCTCCAACATTGCACCCTCTCTAATGTGACAGCCCCCATAATAACATGGCAGTCTCTCCAACATTGCACCCTCTCTAATGTGACAGCCCCCATAATAACATGGCAGTCTCTCCAACATTGCACCCTCTCTAATGTGACAGCCCCCAAAATAACATGGCAGTCTCTCCAACATTGCACCCTTTCTAATGTGACAGTCCCCAAAATAACATGGCAGTCTCTCCAACACTGCACCCTCTCAAATGTGACAGCCCCCATAAGAACATGGCAGTCTCTCCAACATTGTTCCCTCTCTAATGTGACAGCCCCCATAATAACATGGCAGTCTCTCCAACATTGCACCCTCTCTAATGTGACAGTCCCAATAATAACATGGCAGTCTCTCCTACACTGCACCCTCTCAAATGTGACAGCCCCCATAATAACATGGCAGTCTCTTCAACATTGCACCCCCTCTAATGTGACAGCCCCCATAATAACATGGCAGTCTCTCCAACATTGCACCCTCTCTAATGTGACAGTCCCAATAATAACATGGCAGTCTCTCCTACACTGCACCCTCTCAAATGTGACAGCCCCCATAATAACATGCCAGTCTCTCCAACACTGCATCCTCTCTAATGTGACAGCCCCCATAATAACATGGCAGTCTCTTCAACATTGCACCCCCTCTAATGTGACAGCCCCCATAATTACATGGCAGTCTCTCCAACACTGCACCCTCTCTAATGTGACAGCCCCCATAATTACATGGCCGTCTCTCCAACATTGCTCCCTCTCTAATGTGACAGCCAACATAATAACATGGCAGTCTCTCCAACACTGCACCCTCTCAAATGTGACAGCCCACATAAGAACATGGCAGTCTCTCCAACATTGCTCCCTCTCTAATGTGACAGCCCCCATAATAACATGGCAGTCTCTCCAACATTGCTCCCTCTCTAATGTGACAGCCCCCATAATAACATGGCAGTCTCTCCAACATTGCGCCCTCTCAAATGTGACAGCCCCCATAATAACATGGCAGTCTCTCCAACATTGCGCCCTCTCAAATGTGACAGCCCCAATAATAACATGGCCGTCTCTCCAACACTGCATCCTCTCTAATGTGACAGCCCCAATAACAACATGGCAGTCTCTCCAACATTGCACCCTCTCTAATGTGACAGCCCCCAAAATAACATGGCAGTCTCTCCAACACTGCACCATTTCTAATGTGATAGCCTGCATAATAATATGGTTGTCTTTCAAACATAGCACTCTCTCTGATGCGACAGTCTCCGTAACCACATGACAGTCTCTATAATATGAAAGTCTTTGCAATAATATTGCAAGTTCTATAGTGTGACAGCCTCTGGAATAATATAGCAGTCTCTCTAATGGAACAGAGAAGCTTATGAGCCATGTGCCAATTGAATTTTCATACACCACCCTACCCTTTCCTATATTCCCAGATGCAGAGGAGATGTTTGAGCATCCGAAACGCGTTGATTTTTTGTACAGTTAAAACAATGAAATACACTTGTACTGGGCCTTTTTTTTATTACAATGTGGTTACTCAATCCCAGTCCTACTTATTACATTCACAACCCAAGGTGACCATAGAAACCCTTAAGAGCAGAACCTGCCAGACCACCCACCAGACATTATACCCCGATACCATCTCAAGTTATAGACTGAGATTTTAAGTAGCAGTCTCTATTTCTCCACACGTACTATAAAGGCAACACTATCTCAATTAATAATATCCAAGTTTTCAACATATCCAAGTTGGACTATAGGGACCCTCCATACTATAGGTATTATTCTGAAGTCCTTGATAAGTATCAACAATCATGTCCTTATATGTGATAACATTTGGATAAGGAGGGATTATCTGCTGGTAGGGAAATGTATTACGTGTTTCGAGGCTCAAGGTCTTCTTTAAGTAGAGTGACCCACCATGTCTAAAGAAGCGGACCTTGATCTGATTGTGTGCCATGGCTGTCTACATCTCCAACACATAAAAGCAGATTTCCCTTCTTATGAAAGGCCAGAAACTCCATCAAACCTTCTTCCAAAAAGTGCATTCAAAAAAGATGGAAGAAGATAAACGTTGTTTCCCAGCCATAGCTTTACAACTTAGATGATGACTAGACATAAATCTCGCCCACCCTAAAACCCACATACACTGGACCATTGAGTGGACAACTTGCTTCATAAGTGGACCTACCTCAAGTAAACTGTCTCCGACAAGGGCCACCAGAAGATGGTGTCCGTGCCGTTCTCTGACCAGGGCGGCATTTTCCGAGGCGTACATAGAGGTAAAGTCAAACATGGCTACGTCCGGCTGCCCGTAATGGTTGATGGCGAAGTCCAAAGACGGCAGCTGGTAGTTTGTGGCGAAGTCTGCGGCCTCCCGGGCGTAGGACTGCAGGCTGTCCTGATCCACATTTTCGGCACAAAGCAACGCCTCGGCATCAGCATAATCCTGTAGAACATACAAAGCAAATCCTATGTTGTGATACTGAACAAAAAACAGAAATAAATTAAATGAATGAAAGGGGTGAGCCAGTGACAGTCAGGCTGGGGAGGAAAACAAACTAGATGATACTGGACGTTCTTCAGCCAGTAAATGAGCCAGGTTATTCTTATGAAGATCTCAGAACATATAACAATTAATTATAAATTACAAATTATTATGAGTTTCATTAATTTGTATTATTATAAATGTAAATATAAATTTTAATTTACAACGAATATTTATAAATATACAGATACATCATAAATAGTAATAGAAATATAAATTATAATTAGTAATTTATTATTATTAAAGTGCTACTAAACCCAGTAGTATGAAAATAGTTCATCTGCCCCCCACCACAGTGCCCACAGCTTGTAAATCTTCTTCTTACATTAATACACTGCCACTATATACCTTTTTGACTGATTTGTATACCACGGTCACCTGATGAACTGCAGGGTTTGTCCAGTGCTGACTGTTCAGGTAGGAGGAGATTTCCACTACAGCCTGTATACATGCCCACATGTGTGATGTCAATATCATGTGACCTGGCTACCTCTGAGAACAAGGAAACGTTCTCTCCAGCAATAGAGACTAAACTGAGCATGTGCAGATTTACTACCCTGACTGTGTATTATCTGACCTCAGCAAGAGAGACCCTGCAGGAGGGAAGGATCTGTCCATACAGGATCAAATAGTCTTTTTACACACTACAGAGGATTAACCCCTTAAGTTCCACAGTGAGTATAACAAGCATGTTATTCTGCATATACAGACTGATTTTACTGTTGTGGGTTTGCGAACACATTAATTGCAACTACAGTTGTTAAAAATATATTATAATTAACTGATGTATTAAATCATGTATTTATTAATATTAATTATAACTACAGTTGTTAAAAATATATTATAATTAACTGATGTATTAAATCATGTATTTATTAATATTAATTATTGATTATAACTACAGTTGTTATAATTAATTTACAGTTCATTTTTAATTTATAATTAATTGGTACTGTATTCTCTGCGTTTATTTATATGTAGCAATCCATACTTTTATTTTATTTTTTATATAGTATTTTAATATTGTTTAAATAAGGTGTTGATTATATTCAGTTTTAGATGTTTGCAGCCCTGAAGAAGTTTCATAACTACCGAAACGTGTTGGATTTTCCGTGCCCATTTTAAATAAAATATAACTCTGGACTTTTAATCATAGAGTGTTGCTTCTGTTCCTTATCCTACATCTACTTCTGCCTAAGAACCATCTATGGAAGTCCTGAGACAAATAGAGCCGCCAGTTGACTCCGATACACCATTTAAATACTTACTGATAATCCATAGTCCCTCGCCACTAATGTGTGTTTTATGTAAGGGCCTGTGAGGTGAATTAAATGCTGAATCAGAGCCAATGAATGAAGGGAATCCACCTACGTTCAGGATGACCCCCTTGTCCAGGAGACTCTGCTTTTTTGCAGTCATCACGAAATAATGCGTGCTGTCCTTGTAATACACAATGTTCTCGAGGTCGATCCCTGGAAGCAGAAAAGAGATTAAAAAAACAAGTTTAGTGTCCAGGAAAAGCCGCCAGTGATGTCTTCTGCAGCCGTGATTCTTGGAAAAGCGTTCTCAGTGTTTATTTCAATGAGAGATTATAAGACGTGTATGACTACACACTGCCCACGGATCCGAAGCTACAGCAACATTGTATCTATTGTCAGAGGTTTTTTTTTTGTAATTTTGAATCGGGGAGGGGGGGTGATTGACTTTATCCACTAAGGCTCCGTGGACATTTGAGCATTTCGCAAATGTGTGCAAAACAGTGCAATTTTGTGAAACTCATGAAAATCACACGTCGCGTTTGTGGTGCCAATCACCCCAAACGCAGCAAGCAGACGCATGTTTTTTTCGCATGGAAAAATTTGCAACAAACGCCTGAAAACGCACGGGTAAAAAGGTGCAAAACTTAGCATGGCAAAAAGCTGCATGAGCTACTTTGCCGCATTTGTCTTGCATAATGCAGCCCATTAAAATGAATTGGCTGCCCTATATGTGTAGTGCGAGAAAAGAACTCAAAATTAGACATGTGCAGAACGCTAAAAAAAATTTGTTTTTTTTCGTTATTTACATAAATTTGTTTAGTTAAATTAATTTAATTCCTTTTCGGAATTTGTTTCATTTATTCGAATCAATTCTAATTTTTCCTAATTCCGTGGAATTGATCTCAATTTCAATCTATTCGGATTCAAATAGATTGGAATTAGAATCGATTTCCATTTGAAGTCGAATTTATTCTATTCTAAATTAGAGTTTTGGAAGATGTTTACATTCTTTCTATTCTATTCTATTGTTTTTTTCAGAAGAAGGTAACATTCTTTCTATTTTATTCTATTCTACTGTATTCTTTTTTTTCTGTTCTATGCTATTCTTTTCTATTTTATTCTATCTGTATTTTAATTCAAATTTATTCTATTTGAAATTTGAATTTCAGAAGAAGGTAACATTATTTCTATTTTATTCTATTCTACTTTTTATGCTATTTATTCTATTCCTTTATTTTCTATTCTAGTTCATTCTGTTCTTTTATTTTCTATTCTATTCTTTTTGAATCTATTTTTATATATTCTATTATTTTATTTTCTATTTTATTACTTTATTTTCTATTCTATCCCTTTATTTTCTATTTTGTTCTCTTTTACTCTATGCTATTCTTTTATTTTCTATTCTTTTATTTTTTATTATATCCCTTTATTTTCTATTCTATTAATTTATTTTCTATTCTGTTCTTTTTTACTCTATTCTATTATTTTATTTTCTATTATATTCTTTTATTTTCTATTCTATTCTTTTATTTTTTATTCTATCCCTTTATTTTCTATTCTGTTCTGTTTTACTCTATTGCATTAATGTTCTTTTATTTTCTATTCTAGTTTATTCTGTTCTTTTATTTTCTATTTTATTTTGTTCTGTTTTACTCTATTCTTATCTATTCTATTCTTTTTTCTATTCTATCCCTTTATCTTCTATTCTGTTCTTTTTTACTCTATTCTATTCTTTTTTCTATTACGTTCTTTTCTAGTCTATTCCTTTATTTTCTATTCCATTTTATCCTCTTTGGAGATTCGAATGGGATTCGAAAACTATTCAAATTCGATTTGAAAACTATTTGAATTCGAATTTCGTCCGAAATGTTGTTTCGTTATTTCAGATTCATTTAAATGTCTTACTATTGTAGTTCGGAAATTAGGATACATCCGAATTTCCGAATAACGAAAACTTTGTCCGAATTTCAATTCGGAATGAAACGAACTGCGCATGTCTACTTAAAATGCACACAAACATGGTGCGATTTTGCAAGCATTCTCAATATGCCCAGGTGTGAATGAGCCTTAGTCAGGAGGCAGGGGTAAAATTCAGAGTGTTGTCACCATGTACCAGGAAGTGGCTGAACAAGGACCCTCGTGGCAGTATCACTGGGGGATTATTTTAATGAAAGCTGCATTAAAAGGACTAAAAATGAATTTTCAATTGACATTAACCACTTGCTGTCTCAGTCAGCGTAGTCAAGTACAAGTACGTTGCCTGGCACATGGGTGCGCAATGCGCTGCTCCTATGACCACTGTGTCCATCGGACATAGCGGATTACTGTTACCGCTACCCGGCTGCTTTGAGCGGTCAGGGAATCATGTGATCACAATGTAAACAAAACTGCTATGAAGGACTTTTATTCATAACAGCTGTGCTTACTCTAGTGATGCCATGATTGGCCCACAGCTATCACATGGTACCTGGGCCAATCACAGCACCCTGTACTATGTGATTAGCTGTAGCCAATCACAGATCACAATAGTAGCACACAAATGAAGGCCATTCATGACAGCTAAAACTATTGCTTATCATCACTGATCATCACTGTTATAAGAAATAAAGGTGTGAAAAAAAATGAAGATCACCCCCCCCCCCACCCGGGTAGTACCTTGTCACTATGGTGACAATGAACTACTCTGGTGACAGAGGGTAAAAAAAATAGTAAAAAAATGTTAAAAAAAAGAAAAGCACATGTTTAATATAATTTAATAAAAGACGATTTAATTCTTTCTTCTTTTTTTTTTTGCATACTGTCACCAGTCAGTATCCCTGATCACCAACTCATCAGTCATATGATGATGCTGTACTGCACTGGTGAATAAATGTAAAAACAAATTCTGCGAAAAAAGAAAAAAAGAACAAATGTTTAAAAAAATGTAATAAAAAATATGATTTATTTTATTTTTTTTGCATACTGTCACCAGTCAGTATCCCTGATCCCCACCTCATCAGTCATATGATGATGATTTACTGCACTGGTGACTCTACGTAAAAAACAAAATATGTGAAAAAAAGAAAAAAAAAGTTAAAAAAAAAAGAACAAATGTTTAAAAAAATAATATATATATATTTTTTTACATACTGTCACCAGCCAGTATCCCTGATCACTGCCACACCAGTAATATGATGATGCTGTACTACACTGGTGACTATATGTAAAAAAAAAAAATTGTGAAAAAAAACAACACATTTTATTTCATTTCTTCATTTTCCAAAAAATTGTATCAAAAAAATAGAACTTCAAAAAACTTGCAATGCCTCTTATTAAATACCTCAGACTGTCTACTTTCTAAAGAAGGGATCATTTGGGGGAGTATTTGTACTGTCCTGGCATTTTAGGGCCTTAAGAAATGAGAGAGGCCGCCAGTACCTCAGGACCGATCAATTTTCAAATATATAGTTTGTAGACGCCATAACTTTCTTTTCTGATTTCTTTTTTACCAAAGACATGTAGCAGAATACATTTTGGCCTAAATTTATGAAGAAATTATTATTTTTATTTAATTTAATTTTTATTATTTAAATTATTATATAGATATTTTTTAGAAATGTTATTGTATATGTTTTATAACAGAAATTATTGGGTATTTTTTTTTCAAAATTTTGGGTCTATTTTTGTTTATATAGCAAAAAATAAAATGAACAGTGGTGATAAAATGCCACCTAAACAAAGCTCTATTTGTGTGAAAAAAAATTATATTGTAATTTGGGTACATTGCAGTTGCATGACCGCGCAATTACCAGTTAAAGTAGCGCAGTGCTAAACAGGAAAAAATGTCCTGGTCATGAAGGAGGTAAAACCTTCTGGGGGCCAAGTGGTTAAATTGGTGGAGCTTCTATGAGATGTTGGGGTTTCGATTGTCTTAAAGACGCACACACATGGTATTCACTCATCAGCTGCCATGAAAGTTCCTTTGTCAGGTAGGATCTATTAATGTCAGGGTGATTTCCTCCTGAACTATTCGTCACCCCTGAAAACAAAGCGAATGACCTGGAACCGGCGTTCTCGTGTCATGCGCCGCCATTGACTGACGGCTCGGAGAATCAGGACCAACCTGTTTCTTCCTTCAAGTCCTGGAAGAATTTCTGATTGAAGATAAAGGCCACGCCGCTGATCTCCTCCACCTTGGCCTCCGCCGTCGTGTTTCTGTTGACGAAGTTGGCTGTGATGGCGATGGCCAATTTCCCCCGGAATTCTTTCCTTCGGAATCCTGCGGGAAAAAAGGAGCGTGAAAGTTTAAAGGGCCAACGGTTTATATGGTGACCTTTGATGAGCAGAGCCATACTCCGGCACAAACCTTTTTTTTTTTTTTGCCTTTGGTTTTGGATAAGGCGGGGAAGGAAAAAAACGTCTGTAAGGTCACATTCACCTCTTCTTTGTTTCAGGCTCTACCTTGGCGAGTGGCCAGCGGCACTTCTGGCTTCCCCCACAGCGCGGGCACCATGGCCAGTCAGGACTCAGGAGACAGCTCTTCTGCTTGGTGCCAATTTTAAATGGCAAACCAATGTACAGCTCGGTATTTAAGTGGATACACCAAAGCCGAGACCCCTGCAGCAGTATCTTCTGTGTCCTCAGTGACCTCTGTGACCCCTTATGCACTCCTATGACCTCTGTGTTCTCCTGTGTCTCCGGTGACCACAGCATCCTATGCAAGCTCCTCTGTCTCCGGTGACCCCAGTGTCCTATGCAAGCGCCTGTGTCTCCAGTAATGCCAGTGACCTCTATGTGCTCCTGTGTCTCCAGTGACCCCAATGTCCTTTGTAAGCTCTTCTGTCTCCAGCAACCCCAGTGACCTATGTGTGCTCCTCTGTCTCCAGTGACCACTTTATGCTCCTGTGTCTCCAGTGACCCCAGTGTCCTATGTAGGCTCATGTGTCTACAGTGACCCCAGTGACCTCTGTAAGCTCCTTTGTCTCCGGTGACCTCTTTCTGCTCCTGTGTCTCCACTGACCCCAGTGTCCTATGTAGGGTCCTGTGTCTCCAGTGACCTCTGCAAGCTCCTGTGTCTCCAGCTACCCCAGTGACCTCTGTGCGCTCCTGTGTCTCCAGTGACCACTATATGCTCCTGTGTTTCCAGTGACCTCAGTGTCCTATGTAGGCTCATGTGTCTACAGTGACCCCAGTGACCTCTGTAAGCTCCTGTGTCTCCGGGGACCTCTTTCTGCTCCTGTATATCCAATGACCCCAGTGTCCTGTGTAAGCTCCTGTGTCTCCACTGACCCCAGTGTCCTATGTAGGGTCCTGTGTCTCCAGTGACCTCTTTGTGCTCTTGTATCTCCAATGACCCCAGTGTCCTGCGTAAGCTCCTGTGTCTCCACTGACCCCAGTGTTCTATGTAGGGTCCTGTGTCTCCACTGACCTCTGTAAGCTCCTGTGTCTCTAATGACCTCTTTGTGCTCCTGTATCTCCAATGACCCCAGTGTCCTGTGTAAGGTTCTGCGTCTCCAGTGACCCCAGTGTGCTATGTAAGCTCTTGTGTCTCCAATGGCCTTTGTCCACTCCTATGTTTCCAGTGACCCAAGTGACCTCTGTGTGCTCCTTTGTCTACAGTGACCCCAATGTCCTCTGTGAACTCCTGTGTTTCCAGTGACCTATATGGGCCCTGTGCACACCAATGGCCCGGTGTTCTCTGTGCACCCCTTGTCAACAATGACCCCAGTGTCCTATGTAAGCTCCTGTGCCTCCAGTGACCCATGTAGGCATCTGTGTCAACAGTAACCCCACTGACCTATGTAGGCATCTGTTTCTCCAGTGACCCCATTGACCTATGTAGGCTTCTGTGCCTCCAGTGACCTTTGTGCACTCCTGTGTCTCCAATGACCTATGTGACCCCTGTGCACTCCAGTGACCCCAGTGATCTCTGTGAGCTCCTTTATGTCCGGTGACCCCAGTGACCTCTGTGCGCTCCTGTGTCTCCAGTGACCACTCTGCGCTCCTCTGTCTCCAGTGACCCCAGTGACCACTTTATGCTCCTGTGTCTCCAGTGACCCCAGTGTCCTATGTAGGCTCCTGTGTCTCCAGCTACCCCAGTGACCTCTGTGCGCTCCTGTGTCTCCAGTGACCTCTTTTTGCTCCTGTATCTCCAATGACCCCAGTGTCCTGTGTAAGCTCATGTGTCTCCACTGACCCCAGTGTCCTATATAGGGTGACAATGTCCTCTGTGAACTCTGTGTTTCCAGTGACCTATATGGCCCCTGTGCACAACAATGGCCCGGTGTCCCCTGTGTACCCCTTGTCAACAGTGACCCCAGTGTCCTATGTAAGCGCCTGTGCCTCCAGTGACCCATGTAGGCATCTGTGTCTCCAGTGACCCCATTGACCTATGTAGGCTTCTGTGCCTCCAGTGACCTTTGTGCACTCTTGTGTCTCCAGTGACCTATGTGACCCCTGTGCACTCCAGTGACCCCAGAGACCTCTCTGTGAGCTCCTGTGTCTCTATGGGAATGCTTGACCATTCTCCCAGAAGCACATTTGTGAAGTTAGGCACTGATATTGGACGAGAAGGCCTGTCTCGCAGTCTCCGCTCTCATTCATCCCAAAGGTGTTCTATAAGGTTGAGGTCAGGACTCTGTGCAGGCCAGTCATGTTCCTCCACCCCAAACTCGCTCATCCATGTCTTTATGGACCTTGCTTTGTGCCGTGGTGTGCAGTCATGTTGGCACAGGAAGGGGCCATCCCCAAACTCTTCCCAAAGGTTGGGAGCATGAAAGTCCAAAATGTCTTAGTATGCTGACGCCTTAAGAGTTCCCTTCACTGGAACTAAGGGGCCAAGTCCAACCCCTGAAAAACAACCCCACACCATAATCCCCCCTCCACCAAATTATTTGGACCAGTGCACAAAGCAAGGTCCGTAAAGACATGGAGGAGCGAGTTTGGGGTGGAGGAACTTGACTGGCCTGACCTCAACCCAATAGAACACCTTTGGGAGCGGAGACTGTGAGCCAGGCCTTCTCATCCAACATCAGTGCCTGACCTCACAAATGCTCTTCTGGAAGAATGGTCAAACATTCCCATAGACACTCCTAATCCTTGTGGACAGCCTTCCCAGAAGAGTTGAAGCTGTTATAGCTGCAAAGGGGGGGGCCAACTCAATATTGAACCCTACGGACAAAGACTGGGATGCCATTTAAGTTCATGTGCGTGTAAAGGCAGGTGTCCCAATACTTTTGACAATATAGTGTATATATGGATATTTTATATACACATTATACATTATCTTTATGGAGGATCGCATACAATGTAAAGCTAAAGAAAGCCTTTAAAACACTAAAGACGCCAGTTAAATGCCATTGAAAGGAAATCTCAAATGTGACAAATTGCGCGGCTTCTCTTTCCGTGTTTTATAGGATCCCGGGCCGGATTCGGCGTTATACTGCCAGCTGATGTTTGATCTCCGCCATCATCCAGAGAGGTGGCTGGATACACCCAGGTATTGTACCACCCAGGAAACACCTTAGTAAATAACAACCTTCACCTCTGGAGGAACGGCTGTGTCACCCATCAGCTGACAACACCGACACACTGCAGAGTCAGAGGACTGATAGAGATAAAGGGTAACTCCACCTTCGTGGGGAAAAAAATAGCAAATAAATAATAAAAAAAATATATATATATATATATATATATAGGACAGTTGGTGCCAGTAGTTTATTTTTGTTATTTTTTAATTTTACTTTTTTACAATTTTATTTTTGTATTATTTTTTACCATTTTTTTTACAATAATTCTTTACTATTTTTTTCTTACATTTTTTTAGGAGCCCCATTGGGGGGCTTTGGTGAAATATCAGGGGCCTAAAGAGACCCCTGATATCTCACTTTTGAGACAGCGAATGGGACTGAGGACAGAGATTCCTCAGCCCCTATCCCTGCAGCCAAGCAGCAGAGGAATCTGTGTAGCACAAGGGGGTTAGGATGTGCCCTGGCACACCTATCACACCCTGCGCGCACGCCTATGCAGCCTGGAGATGGTATACAGAATGCCCCCCCCTCCAGAAATGTAATTTCCTGCTTGTGTGATTGGCTCACTGATTCCCCCCAGAAGTCTGCACTAAGATACAAGTCAGATTTTGGGCAATCCCTGCAACCCAAATGTCATTTTTGATGGGGATACGCATAAAAGGAAATCACATCTAAAGGGATGCCGACCCTGCCTCTTTCCTCATTAGAGCCCTGCAAGTGCAGCAGCTGATTGATAATTCCAGTATATATCCCAATAGTTTGTAGACGCTATAACTTTTGCGCAAACCAATCAATATTGGACTTTATGATCTTGATTACTCATGGGTGTTTAACTCATTAAGTTCTCATGATGCCTATGTATCTTTTAACATAATAGTATTTATTTTTGTATTCGCACTTTTCTAGATGTCCATCAGTTTCTACCAATCATCATTAGGGTTGGTTTGAGGTTTTATTATTCCAGCCACAGTGCGACACATTTTTATATTATCAGAATACATATTGGCCTAAATTTATAAAGAAATAGATTTTTTTAATTTTTTATTGGATGTGTTTTATAAGAGAAAGTAAAAAAATAGGTTTTCTCTTTTCAAAATTGTCAGTCTTTTTTTTTGTTTAAAGCGCAAAAAATAAACACAGTGGTGCTCAAAAAAAAGCTCTATTTGTGGGGGAAAATGTAGATAAATTTCATTTGGTTTTTGAAAAAAAAAAAAATTTTTTTTTTACTTTCTCTTATAAAACAAATCCAATCAAAAAAAATCTAATATCTTCATGAATTTAGGCCAATATGTATCCTGCTACGTATTTTTGGTATAAAAAAAATCCCAATAAGCGTATATTGATTGGTTAGCGCAAAATTTATAGCGTCTGCAGACTATTGAGGCCAAATAATTAAATTTTAGTCTCATCTGACCACCTGAACCACTTCAGCTCCGGAAGATTTACCCCCCCCCCTTCACGCCCAGGCCATTTTTTTTAGTTACTTTAACTGACAATTGTGCGGTCGTGCGACGCTGTACCCAAATAAAATGTATGTCCTTTTTTTCCTCACAAATAGAGCTGGGAGTCATTCTGGAGGAGTGGGCGTTCCTAGGCAGGCTGTAGTTACAGAGTTAACGCCCACATGTGATGCTGAGCCTCTGTGATTGAAAGAACTGAAATCCAGTGAATGAAGGGGGTGGGACAGTTGGGTTGGGGAGGAAAGTGCTAGATGATGCTGGATGTCCTCCAGCCAGAAAATGAGGCGGAGTTCTATCTGACTTGCTGCAGCTTCTAATTTACAGAGTTAACGCCCACATGTGATGCTGAGCCTCTGTGATTGAAAGAACTGAAATCCAGTGAATGAAGGGGGTGGGACAGTCAGGCTGGGGAGGAAAGGGCTAGATGATTCTGGGTGTCCTCCAGCCAGAAAATGAGGCGGCGTTCTATCTGACTTGCTGCAGCTTCTAATGCACATTGTGAGAAGCTTGCAGTGTGCAGTGAAATCAGAATTAGACATTTCAGTCCAAGAGAGGAGCCGCTACAACTGTGCAAGATTGAAGTGAAGGCCGGAGGTCAGATTTAGGTAAGTATTGAAATATATAATAGGTTCACTTTAAGTTGAACAAACATGGGATTGACACCATCAGGGGCGTTGCTAGGTCTACAAAAGATCTGGGGCTAGAGCCCATAGCAGTGAAGTAAAGCAAGACATACGCTTGAGCGGGCATACATGTAATAAAATAAATAATAATAGTAATAAATATACATGTGTATGTATGTATGTGTGTGTATATATATATATATATACATACACAGTCTGCATTCCAGACCGGGACATACCTGCTAATTGCAGAACTGCACCCACCCTGTAAGAGACCCGGGGCTATGGGCCCCAGACTCGGGGCTATAGCCCCAATAGCCACCCCCTAGCAACGCCTCTGGACACCATTAATAATTACAATACCTTCCAGGGTGTTCCTGCGCCCGTCCGCCCCGATGATCACATCGAATTCATAGTCCGATAACGGGTGGTCCTGGGGTAGGTACTCCGCCCTCCAACCGACCTCTGGGGAAGGAAGATGAAGAGGATTGGTTAATGAATGTAGAATGAGACGCGGGGCGGCTGTGTTATGAATCTGTCCTGATTAAGACCCCAATCCAGGTCAGACCTGACTGCAATCTGATTGGCTGCTGTTTGTGCAGACTGTCAGTGCTATACAAACCCTCTATAACAATATTAACCGGCCCTTTTCAGGCACTTTTTGTTTACATGTAAAAATCTGTATTTTTTGCTAGAAAATGACTCAGAACCCCCCAAAACATTATAATATTTTTTAGCAGAGACCCTAGAGAATAAAATGGTGATCATTGCAATATTTTATGTCACTTGGTATTTGCGCAGCGGTTTTTCAAACACAACTATTTAATACACTTGCAATGCAAGAAAAAACCCCACAATATATAAACCCAATTTTGGTCATTCAGACCCGATTCGCACCTGAGCCAGTGACCAGCGACACACCGAACCCCAAGCACGAAACCGCGGCCGCGCATATGTGAAGGCGACCTTACAGAGGAGATCTAGCGCGAGAATTATTAACCCCGCCTCTGCTTCTGAGAGCGATACAACTAAGCTAATTAGCTGCTTGGACCGCTTTCATGAGAAATACAATTGCCGGCTGAATACCGGGGCTATGGCTGATCGCTTCAACCATAATAATAATTATAATCATAATAACAATATCAACAATATTAGTAACTAAATAATAGTCATCATCATCATAATAATCATCGCCAACAATAATAATCATCATCATCATCATGACAATAATAATAATCATCATCACCTTCATTATAATAACAACAATAATAAAATTAATAGTAAATTATAATAATTGGCAGCTCCGGAAAAACATCTCAGTTCTGACATCTTATCACATCAGTGTTTCTATACGGGAGAAACGGGGAGGGGAGTGTCTGGGAAAGCAGTGGGTGTGTCTGGGAAAGCAGTGGGTGTGTCTGGGAAAGCAGTGGGCGTGTCTGGGAATGCAGTGGGCGTGTCTGGGAATGCAGTGGGCGTGTCTGGGAATGCAGTGGGAGTGTCTGGGAATGCGATGGGTGCGTCTGGGAATGCAGTGGGCATGTCTGGGAATGCAGTGGATGTGTCTGGGAAAGCAGTGGGTGTGACTGGGAAAGCAGTGGGTGTGTCTGGGAATGCAGTGGGCGTCTGGGAAAGCAGTGGGCATGTCTGGGAAAGCAGTGGGCGTGTCTGGGAAAGCAGTGGGCGTGTCTGGGAAAGCAGTGGGAGTGTCTGGGAATGCAGTGGGCGTGTCTGGGAATGCAGTGGGAGTGTCTGGGAATGCAGTGGGAGTGTCTGGGAATGCAGTGGGCGTGTCTGGGAATGCAGTGGGAGTGTCTGGGAATGCAGTGGGTGCGTCTGGGAAAGCAGTGGGCGTGTCTGGGAAACCAGTGGGTGTGTCTGGGAAAGCAGTGGGTGTGTCTGGGAAAGCAGTGGGCGTGTCTGGGAATGCAGTGGGCGTGTCTGGGAAAGCAGTGGGTGTGTCTGGGAAAGCAGTGGGCGTGTCTGGGAAAGCAGTGGGAGTGTCTGGGAATGCAGTGGGCGTGTCTGGGAATGCAGTGGGCGTGTCTGGGAATATTTCTCTTTCCTTGCAAACAGGTGTTACCACTTCTCCAAACGCATCTTGCTAATGTGCATGAGCTACAACACCTGGTTAACAAAGTCCCCTGCGTTCTGGTGCAGCGCACTTTTTTGTTCGTTTTTGCAGGTAGTGCAGCCCACTGAATGAATGAGCGGCCTTAAACGGGAGGCACCAAAAACATGCACACCATAGCACCTATGGGTGTGAACAGAGTCTAAGCTCCAATTAGGCAGAGATGATGTGATCAGTCTGCTGCAGGCAGGAGGAAGCATTTCCTCAGTCTCCCCTCCCCCCAGTGACCAATCTGCAACATTGTAGCAAATCACAGGATGAGAGTCTGCGGCAGGGGCCGATCTGTGTCAGGCGGCTCTCTCCCTGAAAGTCATTACCTTCAATACTCGTTCCCAACATGACGAGCCGCAAGCCGTTTACAAATCGCCGCGCCGTACGGGTGGGGAGAGCCGCCGGCAGCATATGACACCGGCCCTCCGCTGACTTAACGGGCTATAATTTAATGTCGGAGTCTCATTTTCATTCTCTCGGGTTTCAGAATCTTCCAAGATTCCAATTTGTCATCACTTTGTGATGATTATGAAACCGTACACCGCCTTCCCCGGGCCGGCTAAAATTATCCCGCCAATCGCGAGCAGGCGGTGAATTAATTGCCGCATTCATCCAGGCACGCAGCGGCGGCTACCATGAGATGGGGAAAGGCACCGACCTGCGCCGGGAGCCGCGTCCAAGTTTATCGGTGATGTGACTGCAGATTGGCCGTTGTTGGAACTTTTGCTGCGCTTGCTTACCTTAGATAACATTCGTGGACTAAGGACACGTGGCGCATGTAAAATGCGTGGGCCACATATAGGGCAGCCCTTTGATTTCAATGGTCACGACAAATGCAGCAAAGTACCTCGTAGAGCTTTTTGTCGCGTTCTGCTTTGTGCGTCCCCCCCCCCCATATTTTGCTTTGTGAATTTTTACTTTGTGTTTTGTCACACCCTTGCGATCCAAAAGGGGTGGGCCAGGCTGGGAAGGAAAAGGGCTAGATGATGCTGGACGTCCTCCAGCCAAGAAATGACGGGGGGGGGGGTACAATACAAATGTCATTTACTATGACAAAAACCTACTTTGGTTCTCCTGATCCTCTGGCGGCTCCAGAAGCTTCACAAACTCCACATTCACATGGATCTCTACACCGTGCAGGAGAGCGATCTTAAACAACATGAGCTGCAGCTGCCAGATACCTGCAAAGACATCGACCAATAGGAACTGTCACACTCTATGACATCACCATACAATCCTACATAGAGAAATGTAGATCATCAATAGGGATGAGGAGCACCTAACGCTGGTCCATGGCAGAGGGTTGGTCCACCAATGTCTGCTGGTAAACTGACATTGGGGTGCCAATCTCCTGGGTGCCCCCCCGCTCTCACTGGTACCTCCCTCTCACATCATGTCACTATAGGAGACAATGGTAACATGGAGGTCAGAGGGAGGGACCAGCAGGGTTCTGCTGTGGTGGGGGGGACCAGGACATTGACACTTCTATTAGTGTTGGTTTAACCAGCAGACCTTGGGGCCCCATCTACCTGCAATGGGGCAG
Organism: Glandirana rugosa; assembly: GCA_018402905.1. Lineage (NCBI taxonomy): Eukaryota > Metazoa > Chordata > Amphibia > Anura > Ranidae > Glandirana > Glandirana rugosa. The sequence goes on along the minus strand of BLSH010374019.1, from coordinate 1,586,623 downwards.
CACTGAGTGTCAAGGTTCAGCAGGGAGATAAGTATTCAGCCTTTACTCTACAACAGTGGTCTCCAAATTATTGCCCGCATGCCAGATGTGACCCTTTGCTTGATTCATCCAGCCCTTGGGGCACCGTTCCTACCACTGATATGAACCACTATTACTCACATTGATGCAAGTCCCTATTCCTCCCACTGACACCAAAGATGGGGCAATATTCCTTCCACTGACACCAATGATGGGGCACTATTGCTGCCACTGACACCAATGATGAGGCACTATTCCTCCAACTGCCACCAATAATGGAGCACTATTCCTTCCACTGACACCAATGATGGGACACTATTCCTCCCACTGACATCAATGATGGGGCACTATTCCTCCCACTGACACCAATGATGGGACACTATTCCTCCCACTGACATCAATGATGGGGCACTATTCCTCCCACTGACACCAATGATGGGGCACTTCACCCTTCTTATCACGGGGTAGAAACCACAGTCCTCTTCCTTATCACGGGGTAGAAACCACAGTCCTCTTCCTTATCACGGGGTAGAAACCACAGTCACCCTCCTTATCACGGGGTAGAAACCACAGTCACCTTCCTGATCACGGTGTAGTAACCACAGTCACCCTCCTTATCACGAGGTAATAACCACAGTCACCTTCCTTATCACGGGGTAGTAACCACAGTCACCCTCCTTATCACGGGGTAGTAACTACAGTCACCCTCCTTATCACAGGGTAGT
>BLSH010374019.1:1560691-1582325 GCA_018402905.1 Glandirana rugosa | reverse complement strand
GCTGGGGGAATGGAGTAGGTAGGTAACATGGCTACTACAGATTACAGTTTCTAATTAATCGTGTTGTGGGTCGACACAAAATTGTCCGGACCTTAAGACCCGTCGAGACGCGTGTATCCTACCCCCCACGCCTGTCGCGAAGGTCGGACGCAAGTTTCCACGTGCGACCAGAGTGCGCTTTTTAATCGTTTTTGTTAATCTTTATTTGTGTAACTTGATTCTGCATAAAACATTTGTGTCAAATAATGAGAATTTATGAGGGCTCTTATAGGGGTGGGATTAAGGGTGGGGCATGATAGGGGTTGTGTGGTGCAAATGGTGGCGAGTAACCCTTAAGGCCTGGCTAGTAGCTCAGGACATGAAATTTTGAGCCCTGTATTTATATATTATATATCTATAAAATATAAAAATGATATACAATTCTATATAATGACAGGAGGAAAGTTCTAAGAAGTTGAAATCCAAGAACCGTTTTTGCTAATTTTTCGCGTGAGACCAGCGTGCACCTTTGAACGCAGGCTGGAAGCGCTGTCCGCACCCCCCATCCTATGTGCGCAGAGCTGCCCAGAATTCCAGGCCTGTTAAAACACAGCTGGGTGTTGTGCTAATTAATCTTTGACATTAGACATCATCGGTACAATGGATGGATGAGGTAAGGGGGTCGGCCATGACATTTCTGAGTCATGACATCACCCTGATAGCGGAGGCACCCCACAACGCACCATGATAAGACCTCAGGAGGGGTGCGGGCTGCTTGTTGCTTCACATCATGTTGTACTGTTTATGTAACTCAACTGTTTTATAGCAAATCTGTCAGTAAAGCGCATCCCAAGCCAAAACTTTTTTATTTTTCATTTTCATTTCACATGGAGCAGGGAAATGTTACAACTTCTGTCAGCTATTAATGCTCTCTGCGAGCCCACGGGCGAGATTTTTCCTCACTTTCCTCACTTTCTTTCCTGTTGTCACCAGGATAGGAAGTGAAGTAAAAATTCCAAGAGACTTAAAGACAGCAGTAAAAAATACGGAAAGTGTAGCTTTTATCATTTGGTATTCATTGATCTTTGAATCCACATACATTGTTTCTTTTTTTTCTTTAATTGATGAAGAAGGAAGAGGACAGTCCCTGAAACGTTGGTTTGTCTTTGGAATCAACTTTTTTTTCTGAACAATATAGTGCAATGCTTCAATTCAATATTCAGTCATCCTCATCACAACCCAAGGTGATCATGATAAACCTATGGTGTTGCCAGGACGGCATCAGAAGACGTTGTGCGTGCATCATAATGCACAAAACAAGGGTCACTGCCAGACTGTTGCACACACATTTCAGTGAATACGTATGAGCATGCCCACCTAAGCCCATTCTTACTGCCAGATGGCCTATTTAGGAAACAATGGATTGTCTTGAGTTGTTAACCTGCCACCCATACCCACGCCCAACACTGTATCTTGGCCTAGGCCAAAAAAGGCCCAGGCCTAGGGCGGCACTTTGCAGTGGGGCAGCACGAAAAGAGTCCCCGCCGGCTTGCACTTTTAGTGCTGCCAATATGATAATACAGGCAGGGCGCCATCAGAGGAGGGCAGCCCATACATATTTGGGCATCCCGGAAGGCCCAGGGGGCAGACCCCAACCAATGAGTTATTGTGTGGGCAACCGGCGTTCCCCAACTGTGGGGGGGGGGGGCACGAGTTTAGTCAGGCCTAGGGCAGCACAAAACCTAAATAAACCACTGCCCACGCCTATTACTGCAACCTACTTACCATGCTGACTTGGCCCACCCCTGGGCTTGTCTCTACTCTGACTTTCTGGTGTGACCCAGCCTCATCCTGATCTTGCTTTTGTCTGCCTGTTGCTGGCTCAGCTAGTTCCTGACCTCCACCCCATCTCTGCTGACTCCCCGTTGGAACCTGTCCTGATCCTGACTCTGCCTTTGGTTGCCTGCCTGTTGCTGACTCTGCTAGTTCCTGACCACAGCTAATCTCTGCTAGTTTGCTGGTGTGACCTGGCCTGATCCTGACCCTGTCTTCATTTGCCTGCCTGCTGGTGACTTACGAGTGGCTACTTACTGACCATGGCTCATCTCTGATGACTTCCCAGTGTAACCTCGAACTTGTTAAGAAACAAAGCTGAGCCACAGAGTTGCTGGATGGTCTTCAGTTGTTACCCTGCCACCTGAACCCACACCTATTTCAGTAACCTGCGTACTCCTTGCTGACTTGGCCTACCCCTAGACTTGTCTCTGCTTTGACTTCCTTGTGTGACCCAGCCTGATCCTGATCATGCCTGTGTTTGCCTGCCTGTTTTTTAAGTCAGCTAGTTCCTGACCTCTGGCCCATTTCTGCTGACTTCTCATTAGGACCTGACCTAATGCTAACTCTGCCTTTGTTTGCCTGCCTGTTGCTGACTCTACTAGTTCCTGACCACAGCTCATCTCTGCTAGTTTCCTGGTGTGACCTCGCCTGACCCTGTCTTTGTTTGCCAGCCTGTTGCTGACTCAGCTAGTCCCTGACCACAAATTATCTCTACTGACTTCCTGGTGTAACACAGCAGAGCCTGCCCCATTTTTTGTTTGCTTGCCTGTTGCTGACTTGGCTGGTTCCTGACCATGGCTCATCTCTGCTAACATCCTGGTGTGACCTGGACTGATCTTGACCCAATATTGTTTGCCTGCCTGTTGGTGACTTGGCTAGTTCCTGACCTCCTCTGGACTATCTCTGACTATTCCTGACCATGGCCCATCTCTGCTGACTTCCTGGTGTGACCCGACCTTATCCTGCCCCATCTTTGTTTGCCTGCCTGTTGCTGACTTGGCTAGTTCCTGACCACCTCTGGACCATCTCTGACTATTCCTGACCATGGTATATCTCTACTGACTTCCTGGTGTGACCTGGACTGATCCGGTCCAAACTTTGTTTGCCTACCTGATGCTGATTCAGCTCGTTCATGACAACAGCCCATCCCTGATGACCTTCTGGGGTGACTTTGACTACCACTCTACTTCGGCTGACCTTCCAGTGTGATCTTGGCCAGCCTTCGAACCACAACATTGCCTTCTGCCTTTCCTGCTATCTGTAGACCACTGCCTGTGTCTGACCATGCTTTTGGTCTGCCTTGGGCTCCAGTGTTCCTGTCAGCTGCTGTCCAGCCTGCTTCACCAAAGTGAGTTCTCCTTGGGTCATGCTCAGTGGTCCAGAGATCTGGGTAGTGGAGATTAGGGCAGCAGGTAGCAATGCTGAGGGTCTAAGCACCACAGCTTAACAGGCCTGAATCTGGAAAGAAATCTGGTCATTCCCGTTTCCTGTAAAATGTTGATGCATTGACTCCCTTTGATCTTAAAGCAATGAGGGCTCAGAGGACAAATTGTTCTGGGTATCTAGATTAGGCAGCAGGCTAATTCGCTTACAATCAGTCCTCCCAGCATCAAAAGCCAATGGGAGAGTATTAAGGCCCAACTGGGATTTCCATTTAAATCAACTCAAGATATTCCAGGTGCCCTAAAACAAAAGGTTTGCAAAATCTTACAATTTCTTTTCTTTCTAAAGCAGCCACAGCCTGAGTAGAAAAACCTTTCCCCTGCCATGGTGCTGAGGAGGAGAACCTTTGCTCTGAGTGGAAGCAGTGGTCTTGCTGCAGAGGTCTAATACACCTCCTGCTGAGTCAGGGCCAAAGCTCTCCATTCAGCAGAGGGCAATGCGCTGGTCTGATTGAGGAGCTATTGGTTGGACACAGCAGGGCCAGTCCACCCAAAATTGTTACTCTAATCATTAGAGTCTAATTGATACTTTATAAGAAAGGTTTCTGTGCTAAGTTCACCAATTTGCACTCCTGTTGTGTACAATATGAGGAATTTCCACTATCCCTGTGCTGAGTTCCTGGGTCTGCACACCTGCTGTGCCCATTATGAGGGGTTCCCACCATCCCTGTGTGGATTTCCCAGGTCTGTACACCTGCTGTGCCCATTATGAGGGGTTCCCATCATTCCTGTGCTGAGTTCCCAGGTCTGTATACCTGCTGTACCCATTATGAAGGGTTCCCACCATCCCTGTGCTGAGTTCCCGGGTCTGTATACCTGCTGTACCTATTATAAGGGGTTCCCACCATCCTTGTGCTGAGTTTCAATGTCTGTACACCTGCTGTGCCCAGTATGAGGGGACACCATCACTTCTTCCAAGAGTTTCCAGGTCTGCACACCTGCTGTTCCTGTTATGAGGGGTTCCCACCATCCCTGTGCTGAGTCCCCGGGTCTGTATACCTGCTGTGCCCATTATGAGGAGTTCCCACCATCCCTGTGCTGAGTTCCCGGGTCTGTATACCTGCTGTGCCCATTATGATGGGTTCCCACCATCCCTGTGCTGAGTTCCCGGGTCTGTATACCTGCTGTGCCTATTATGAGGGGTTACCACCATCCCCACGTTGTTATGCATTTTATATTTTAAGAGGAGGAAACAGAACACACAAGATCAAGGTCAGGTCAAGATTCCTCAAAACTCCCAGATGGACAGAAACAAAATTTGGGAATTACGGTCAGAAGATCTCACTGTTGGAGTATCCAAGGCATGTAAGCTAGAATATGACTCTGCCCACCATATTAAAATACCCCTTATGAATATTAGTGGATTCTGGTAAAGAGATCTTTGCAATCGGGTTCCCAGCTCTGCCCACCTTCTGCAGAATTCTGGAGGAACTCTCAGCCCCATTCATTCATTCTATGTTATGGAGAAATCAGATGGAAAAGTCTCCTCCAGAAACAGAAAAGAAAGCTAGCTGGTTATTCAGCCCACCAGAAGACACTTAGATTAAAAACACAAGTAGACAGCGGAATGACCCTTTAATTAAGTGATGTTGGCATTGCCACAGTGATAACACGAAAAAAAAAGTCAGCCAGAGACAAAACCATTTCCTCATCCACGTTGGGCAGACGGGATTACTCATTCCTAAAAATACATTCCTCCTTCCAAAATCACTGATGACATGCCGTTCTGTATACACAAAGAAAACATCAACCGGCCGGGTCCGCAAAGCACAAAATCCGCAGCAGATGTTATCATTGAGAGGACACCGGCTGGCAGGCGCTGCGTCTGATGAGGGAACGGCATGTTCACAATGCAATAAAGAGGACCTGTCATCAAATATGTAGTTCATGCTAATTCCATGCATGCGCAGTATTGTGTCAGTGTAACACTTTCAGGCATTTATTACCTCTCACAAAGATCATAGTACTTCCCCTGGCAATGCCATCGTCTGCTTTTCTCACCAGAAGGACGGCCCCATCTTTGTTCTGGCATCATCACATACCTAAATAAAGCGCGCTTGGGCATGAAGTAGTTCACTATTTAAAGTAAACTGTCGTGTGTCTGGATTACAGTTGTAATGCACTAATAATAATTGTGTCAGTATGCAGGCAGTGATTCTACTGTACATGTATAGATATTGATATGAATTAAGCCGGCTATATGATATAAATATTGCCATGGGCCTTGGAGGCAAAAGCTGGGCAAGAATGGAACTTTGAGAGGGAAGAGTGGGCGAGTTCTGCTCAGGGGGATAGTGAAAGTTTAAAAGTTTCCTTAACGTCTCATTTAGGGATTATTTGAGTTATTTCACCTCCAGCTCTAATGTTAACCCTTAGGCCTCATACACACGGGCGTATATAAAATAATAAACAAAACGTCGGGCCCGACGTCAAGGAGATAAAGTCGACGTTTTTCGGCGTTATGCATTGGCGTTTTTGAGCGCTAGTGAGCGTCGGCGTCAATAGACGTTTTTTAAAAAAAAATCATTCCTCTGCTATTTTTCAACCTAAAAACGTCGGCGTCAAAAAACGCCGGAAAACGCCGGTACAATATTAGGTGGCGTTTGTTGGCGTCTGTTGGCGTCTCGTGGCGTTTTGCGGCGCTTTTTGACGTCGTTGCAGCCAAGGAACGCGCTGGTCGTGGGTTCTCTGATACGCCGACGCCATCTACAGCTCAAAAACGCCGACGTATTTTATGTGGCCATTGACTAACATGGGGAGCAGCTAAAAAACGTCAGTAGACGCCGGCGTCAAAATACGCCCGTGTGTATGAGGCCTAAGACTAACCATAACTCTAACCCTAACACTGAGGCTAACCCTAATGTTAAATCTGATGCTAACCCTAAATCTAAACCCTTACTCTAAACCTAACTCTAGACCTTATAGTAACCCTGATGCTAACCCTTACTCTAATACTAATGTTAATCCTAACACTTACCAAAATGCTAACCCTTAACTGTAATATTAAACCCTTACACTAAGCCAAACATCAACCCTAACTTTAGCCCTAATTCTAAGCCTAACCCAAAAGCTAACCCTTACTCTAAGACTTATGTTAACCCTAATGTCAACACTAACTTTAACTGTAATGCTAACCCTTACTCTAACAGTAATGTTCACCGTAACTCTAACTTAATGCTAATTCTAACTCTAACCCTAATATTAACCCTAACTCTAATAGTAAACTCTTATACTAAGCCTAACATTAACCCTAACTTTAGTCTTAATGCTAACCCTAATTCTAACCCTAATGTTAACCCTATCTCTAAACCAAATGTCAACACTAACACTAACTCTAATCCTAGCTCTATTTTAACCCTAAGGCTAACCATAACTCTAATCCTAATCCTAAGGATAACCCTATGTCTAAACCTAATACTAACTCTAATGTGAAATCTGATACTAACCCTAATTCTAAACCCTTACTTTAACCCTAACTTTAGGTCTAATACTAACTTAAACCCTAATGTTAACCCTGATGCTAACCCTAACACTAATGTTAACCCTAACACTCACCAAAATGCTAACCCTAACGCTAATATTAAACCCTTACAGTAAGCCAAACATTAACCCTAACTTTAGCCCCAATTCTAACCCTAACCCAAAAGCTAACCCTTACTCTAAGACTTATGTTAACCCTAATTCTAACCCTAATGTCAACACGAACTCTAACTGTAATGCTAACCCTTACACTAACACTAATGTTCACCATAACTCTACCGTAATGCTAATCCTAACTCTAACCCTAATATTAACCCTAACTCTAATAATAAACTCTTATACTAAGCCTAACATTAGCCCTAACTTTAGTCTTAATGCTAACCCTAATTCTAACCATAATGTTAACCCTAATCTTTAAACCAAATGTCAACACTAACGCTAATCCTAGCTCTATGTTAACCCTAAGGCTAACCATAACTCTAATCCTAACCCTATCTCTAAACCTAATACTAACTTTAATGTGAAATCTGATACTAACCCTAATTCTAAACCCTTACTTTAACCCTAACTTTAGGTCTAATACTAACTCTAACCCTAATGTTAACCCTGATGCTAACCCTAGCTCTAACACTAACCCTTACTCTAACCCTATTACCCCCAATTCTAACCCTAATGTTAACCCTGATGCCAACCCCAACTCGAATATTAACTGGTACTCTAACCCTAACTTTACACTTACTCAATGCTAACCTTTACTCTAACAATAATGTTAACTGTAACTCTACGGTAATGCTAATCCTAACTCCAACCCTAATATTAATCCTAACTCTAATAGTAAACTCTTATGCTGAGCCCAACGTGAATTCTAATGCTAACCCTAAGCCTTGTTAACCCCAATTCTAACCCTAATGTCAACAATAACTCTAACCCTTACTCTATCCTTAACATGAACCCTAACTCTGACTCTGATGCCAACCCTAACTCTAATATATAACCCCAACTCTAACACTAACCCTTAAACTGACACTAAAGTTGAATGTCACTCTGACCTAATGCTAATCCTAACTCTAATCCTCAATGTTAACCCTATCTCTAAAATTAAACCCTTACGCTAACCCTGACATTAACCTTAAAGATACCATTAGGGTCAGCACCTGGGTTAGAGTTACGGTTAAAGTTAGGGTTAGCATTAGGTTTAGAATTCAGGTTGGCTTTAGGGTTAGGGCTGATCACATCACCAAGTCCACAGGTGCTGAATCCCCCCAGCTTTCTGTTATATTGAAGCTTAATTAGAAGAAGCTACTTATTTTCCACTGCTGATTACTGAGTCACACAAGAATATAAACCAGTAAAATAACACTCAGCATTGTTTCATCAGTGACTTTCTCTGTTATTTCCCCGGCTCATGAACATCTTTGTTCCTTCAACATACTTGGACTAAATATAAAAATAAAAACTTTCCCGCAGACCTCTCACAACATATCCCCATTAACTGACTGTCCCAGCTGAACCCTTGAACGCCGGGTGGAAATTCTGATTCCTGGTTGTCACACTTTCCCAGCCGCCCCAGAGGACTCCGGCAGAAAAATAAAACATTAACAGCGAGAGAACAGGATGTCCTGAGCTCCTTCCATAGACTGAGGATCAGGCGGAGGAAGAGTTGCAGAAACACTCAGCTGTAATTATTTATCATCAGACGTATCGTATGAACAAAGGCCTGTTCCTGCCTGCTGGGAGTTGTAGTTCACCCACACCTGTACATATTATATGTTTGAATCCAGGCAAATTCCTGTACCTGAATCCAATCTCATTGGCTGGCACTTGGTTGCATATAGGCAAATGGCTCACTTTCATATTGATCAATGCGTTACGGATGTGTGAATTATAAACATGGCAAATGTTACCGAGACCTGAAATTTACAGTGATAGTAAATAGCCAGGTACTGGAGGGGAAGTGATAGACATTGGCAAATGGCCGTATCCTGCTAGTGAACCTGATTCAGGACTATGAGGAAACCTCTATGAGATGTGGAAATCACATTACTTTGTTTACAAACAAAGGGTTAGGGTTAGGGGCACCGTTAGGGTTAACATTAGGGTTAGCATTTGAGCTGGAGTTAGGGTTAGCATTACAGTTTAACATTGGGGTTGGCACTTTGATTGATTGAATAATAACCCTGAATGTTTTACCCTTAAAGTCTCATTTAAGGATGAGTAGAGTTATTTCACCTCTAACTCTTTTCTGAATCAAATCATTTTTATTAGATATTTTTCTAGTTTACAAGACTTAAAACATACAAAAAAAAACAAAACTAAAACTCAAACGAATTATGCAACGTCCAGATTATACTTTTACTGTAACTTAAGACTTTTTCACATATCGAATTCAATGATTACGTTCTTCCTGCATGAAGTTGGGAACAATATAAAACAAACCAATGTATTGAATTTAATAACTATACATTGATGGCATATATATATATATAAAAATACACACATTTATCCCACTCCAGAAATCTGTCCCATTATTAACTTTCCTCAGCATCATTGGCATGATCAACAAGTTGCAGACAAATTGGAGTCTAGCCCCCAAGACCACATTTTTCAAAATTTTCTAGGGCTTTTCCTATGTTTGTATGTCAATTCCTCCCTTAACCGCTTCAGACCATTGCGCTATTGTTGGCGGAGAATTTGATATCCATCTTTGTAATATGAGTTTACGGGCCATACATAGACCTCAGCCACGTCACATGCATTTCAACTGGGAGAATGTCCACCTCTAACTCTAAACCTAATCTTAACCCTAACCATACAGGCAAACCTAATTCTAAATCTAATGTTAACCCTGATGCTAACCCTAACACTAACCCTTACCCTAACACTAACACTAGAGTTAGGGATAACCTTAGGGTTAGAGTAAGGATTAGTATCAGTGCTAGGGTTAGCATTAACATTAGCGTTAACATTCAACATTGATAGCGGCACTTAGGTAAGCATGTAAGGCAGTGTTTTTCAACTCCAGTCCTCAAGGCACACCAACACGTCATGTTTTCAGGATTTCCATGAGTTTGCACAGGTGATTTGATCAGTTTCACTGCCTTAGTAATTACCACAACTGAAAACATGACCTGTTGGTGTGCCTTGAGGACGGGAGTTGAAAAACACTGATGTAAGGTAACTTTGGTTAGAGTAAGGATTAGTGTTAAGGTTAGCATCAAGGTTAACATTAGGTTTAGAGTTAGGGTTTGCATCAGGGTTAACACTAGAGTTAGGGATAACCTTAGGGTTAGAGTAAGGATTAGTATCAGTGCTAGGGTTAGCATCGTGGTTAACATTAGCGTTAACATTCAACATTGATAGCGGCACTTAGGTAAGCATGTAAGTTAACTTTAATGTTAAAGATAGGGTAAAGGAACTTTGAACACTTGTATACCCTTGAAGTCCTGTTTAAGGATGGGTGAATATATTTTACCTCTAACTCTAACCCTAATGTTAACTCTACAGCTAACCCTAACTCTAACCCTAGCAAGAACCCTTGCCTTAACCCTAGAGTTGGGGTTAACCTTGGGGTTAGAGTAAGGATTAGTGTTAAGGTTAGCATCAAGGTTAACATTAGGTTTAGAGTTAGGGTTTGCATCAGGGTTGGAGTTAGCTTTAGGGTTAACATAAAGGACTAGAGGTGAAATAACTCCGGTCACCCCTAAATGAGACTTCAAGGGTAAGGAAAAGTTCAAACCGCTTTGCCCCTGGGCAGAAGTAGCCTACTTCCATACCTACTGAGATGGCGCCTCCTTCAGGAACTCACAATCGGTGCATTTACAAATACCCCTCATTATTTTTTAATGGGCAGATAACTGTATAAATATTTATTAATATATGAGCAGAGCTGCCTTTTCATTTGACAGCAGCTCCTTTTTAAATCCTATATTTCATACTCTAAATATGACAAGCTAGCTGGTGTCTCCGGATCTCTACTAGGGAAGATTTCTGGAGAAGACCCAACCCAGATTCCTGGATGACACCCAGCTGCCAAAATATCTTAATCACTGAAAGCAAACAGAAGCCGAAGCGCTGACGGTCTGTTTTCTGCCCTCACGCAAGATGGACGCCCTCCCGTCACCCTCAGCTTAGGAGGCCCAAAGCCTGACAAATGAACCTGTCCAAACAAACGAATCCATAACTCCAACAGATTGGATGCAGATTGTCCAAAACCCCGCTTTCAAAATGAAGGACAGGTGGATTTCGTGTGGTCTTTGAAGAGCGGAGCTGCCTAAAGACACGAGTGGAGCCGGTTCAAAGGTTCCTGCAAACACACTGTGAAGACAGCTGAACAAAGACGTCCAACCTCCACATAATAACAAACATCATTTAGAGCGACTTGAAAAAAACAGCGAGTTGAACAAAAATACTCCAAATATGATGTAAAAATTCCAATCTTAGAAGAAAAGAATGGAAGCAGAATTGAGTGTGCGGTCAGCTCAACAGGTCTACACCGATCTCCACCAACTCAGATGTGGTCACGCAGAAGAGGGTTATTTTTCATGGATGGAGTTCCAACTGGCTCCAAAATTGGTTGTCATTCAATATCTTATAATGTATCACCTAGGACAACCTTTTCAACACCGAGGAACCCTTGAAATAATTCTCCGGTCTCAGGGATCCCCTGCTAACAATTAAAAATCTACAACTCATGATACATTAGTGTGATGGTCAATGGGAAGAATGCTCCTTACACTTGTGGTCATTGGGAAGAATTACCCCCTTACAGATAGCTAAAAAGATCAATGTTGTCATTGGGAATTTATCTGAGAGGTAGAAATTGACCATTGCTCAAGGAACCCCTAGCAACCTCTGGAGGAACCCTGGTTGAGAAACCCTGACCTAGGATCTTAAAGAAGAATTCCAGGTATGGATATTTTTACATAGTTATATTGGTCCAGCTTGGATCATATCATATCTGTGGGATACCTCTAGAACAGTGGCTCTTTGTTTTTCTTTATCTGATCCTTGATGCACTATTCTTCCCATTAACACCAAAAATGGGGCACTGTTCCTCCCACTGATACTAACGATGAGGCACTATTCCTCCCACTGATAGTAACGATGGGGCACTATTCCTCCCACTGATACCAATGATGGGGCACTATTCCTCCCACTGATACCAATGGTGGGGCACTATTCCTCTCACATACACCAATGATGGGGCACTATTCCTCCCACTGATAGCAATGATGGGACACTATTCCTCCCACTGAAACCAATGATGGGGCACTATTCCTCTCACTGACACCAATGATGGAGCACTATTCCTCCCACTGACACCAATGATGGGGCACTATTCCTCCCACTGATACCAATGATGGGGCAATATTCCTCCCACTGACACCAATGATGGGACACTATTCCTCCCACTGATACCAATGATGGGGCACTATTCCTCCCACTGACACCAATGATGGGGCACTATTCCTCCCACTAATACCAATGATGGGGCAATATTCCTCCCACTGACACCAATGATGGGACACTATTCCTCCCACTGATACTAACGATGGGGCACTATTCCTCCCACTGACACCAATGATGGGGCACTATTCCTCCCACTGACACCAATGATGGGGCACTATTCCTCCCACTGATACCAATGATGGGGCACTATTCCTCTTGCTGACACCAAAAAAAAATAATTTGCTTTGAGATGCAATTTAAATTTACATATTGCCCTTTGCAGATTTTACTTTGCACATTGCCTTACTGAAGAAGCTTCTGGTGTTCACACACAGACAGTGTCACAAGTTACACCATGTAACTGGCGAGTGATCAGCCACGGGAGGGGCACCCGGCCATCCCAGCCAGGAAATTGCACCATGTCTACAGTGTATGCCGCGGACAGACAGACGGGGTTCTTAGATCTGCCAACTTCCTCACTTATCGGAAGAAAAATAAAGAAATAAAGAACGTTTCCAGGTTACGGACAACAGAACGATGCTTTATGCTGTGACCTGGGACATCCTGTCCTGATATGATGTGTCCACACTGCATATAATACTGACAATGTTACAGTAATTTATATATATACTGAAGAAATGACACTGCTACAATGTAAAGTAGTGAGTGTACAGCTTGTATAACAGTGTAAATTTGCTGTCCCCTCAAAATAACTCAACACACAGCCATTAATGTCTAAACTGCTGGCAACAAAAGTGAGTACACCCCTAAGGGAAAATGTCCAAATTGGGCCCAATTAGCCATTTTCCCACCCTGGTGTCATGTGACTCGTTAGTTTTACAAGGTCTCAGGTGTGAATGGGGAGCAGGTGGGTTAAATTTGGTGTTAATGCTCTCACTCTCTCATACTGGTCACTGGAAGTTCAACATGGCACCTCATGGCAAAGAACCCTCTGAGGATTTGAAAAAAAAAAGAATTGTTGCTCTACATAAAGATGGCCTAGGCTATAAGAAGATTGCCAAGACCCTGAAACTGAGCTGCAGCACGGTGGCCAAGACCATACAGCGGTTTAACAGGACAGGTTCCACTCAGAACAGCGCCTCACCATGGTCGACCAAAGAAGTTGAGTGCTCAGCGTCATATCCAGAGGTTGTCTTTGGGAAATAGACGTATGAGTGCTGCCAGCATTGCTGCAGAGGTTGAAGGGGTGGGGGGTCAGCCTGTCAGTGCTGAGACCATACGCCGCACACTGCATCACATTGGTCTGCATGGCTGTCATCCCAGAAGGAAGCCTCTTCTAAAGATGATGCACAAGAAAGCCTGCAAACAGTTTGCTGAAGACAAGCAGGCTAAGGACATGGATTACTGGAACCATGCCCTGTGGTCTGATGGGACCAAGATAAACTTATTTGGTTCAGATGGTGTCAAGCGTGTGTGGCGGCAACCAGGTGAGGAGTACAAAGACAAGTGTGTCTTGCCTACAGTCAAGCATGGTGGTGGGAGTGTCATGGTCTGGGGCTGCATGAGTGCTGCCGGCACTGGGGAGCTACAGTTCATTGAGGGAACCATGAATGCCAACATGTACTGTGATATACTGAAGCAGAGCATGAGCCCCTCCCTTCAGAGACTGGGCTGCAGGGCAGAATTCCAACATAACGACCCCAAACACCTCCAATATGACCACTGCCTTGCTATAGAAGCTGAGGGTAAAGGTTATGGACTGGCCAAGCATCTCCAGACCTAAACCCTATTGGGCATCTGTGGGGCTCCTCAAACAGAAGGTGGAGGAGCGCAAGGTCTCTAACATCCACCAGCACTGTGATGTCATCATGGAGGAGGGGAAGAGGACTCCAGTGGCAACCTGTGAAGCTCTGGTGAACTCCATGCCCAAGAGGGTTAAGGCAGTGCTGGAAAATAATGGTGGCCACACAAAATATTGACACTTTGGGCCCAATTTGGACATTTTCACTTAGGGGTGTACCGACTTTTGTTGCCAGTGGTTTAGACATTAATGGCTGTGTGTTGAGTTATTTTGAGGGGACAGCAAATTTACACTGTTATACAAGCTGTACACTCACTACTTTACATTGTAGCAAAGTGTAATTTCTTCAGTGTTGTCACATGAAAAGATAGAATAAAATATTTACACAAATGTGAGGGGTGTACTTACTTTTGTGAGATACTGTATATATATACATATATATAAAATATTGAAGAATATATAATATATATATATATATATCTTTTATTTTATATATATATATATATATATATATTTATTTATATAAAAAAACACACATATATATGTATATATATATATTACATCCTGTAAACTATCCTTGCTCCAAGTGGTCTCACTGACCAGTTTTAAATATAGCAAGAAACTCTAGAGCAATACATCTGGAGAAGGAGACTGCTATTTGCGTCCATAGCCCTTAGCAATACAGCCTTCTGCGGCTGGGATCCTGACTTTAATGCAATCAGGCTTAAACAAAAACACCTTCATCTACTTTTCAGCTCCAGAAGCATGGTGCCATCTTTGTTCAGGAATCATCCAGGGTCACCGTTAACTGCCAGGACTGACATGCCAGCTCAGAGATGACACATGTAAATTCTGATACTTGTGTAGTTCTCGGCGGTGTACAAATGTCTGACACAGATCAGTCCCTGATGCAACCTCTTTCTTTGTGACTACAAAGCTACAATGTATTGCAAAAAATTGTATTTTGACACGTCAGGAATTTATCCATGCAGACTTGTAAAATGTTTTTCATTAAAAAAAGTGAAAATACAACATTTAATTAACTTTATCATTATTATTATTGTAATAAATTAATAAATAATAAATAAAATAATATTTTCATACTGTTTTTTAATTATGTTTTAAATATTTTTTAATTATTATTATTATACGTGATTTCTATAGCGCCAACAGTTTGCGCAGCGCTTTACAACATGGGGGCAGACAGTACAGTTACAATACAATACAATACAATACAGGAGGGCCCTGCTCATTATAGCTTACAATCCAGGAGTAATAATAATAGTAATAATAATAATAATAGTAATAATAATAAATTGAGTCGTGATTGTATATGTTTTTATGCTAAAAATATTGTAATCTAATTTTCTAATATATAATAGAATTTTTAAGGACTTGGTTATCAATTCTATTATTGCACCTGAAATGTCCCCCGTTTCTAATAATAATAATAATAATAATAATAAATATTTTACAATATTATAAAAATTAGACAGCCTGATCCTGGTCTATCAGTAGAGAATGTTGTACAAATGACAGTAAAGGGTCCCTAGCTACTAGATGGTCTTATTTTATATTAAATGTGACTTCTTTTTCATTTTTTTTTTGTTTTTGGTGGAAATAAATTCCTATTTATAATCATAATCACGGTATAATTTTAGATTGTAGGGGTCTATCTACTTATTCCTCAAGCATTAGCACATGAATAATCAACGCAATGTTCCTAATATGTTTATTTCTTATGATCGTCAGCTCCATCTAGTGGCCACACTGTGGTATTCACCTAAATTAGGTATTTTTTTAAAAGAAATGCAGTTTGTGGCCACTAGATGGAGCTGACCATCATAGGAAATAAACATATTAGACACATTATTTGTGATGGCTATGCAATTTTTTTTTTTTCTGGTACTAAACAAACTTTATTGTAACAGCACTTCACATACATAATAAGTGGGTACAGAGGCCTCAAGCAATTTTTTTTTTTTTTTTATAAATAAACGCCCACGTTTTATAGCATATGTACCTTGTAATAATACTCAAGCTAAAGTTTGTATACACATTTAGACCCCTTTCACACCAAGGCGTTTTTCCTCTAAAATCAGCAAATAAAAAGTGCACCAAAAACGCTCCCCATGCATCTCAATGGATGATTTCACACCGAGGCGTTGCGCTCGCTGGGCGTTGCTAAAACTCCTGGAAGCAGCATCTTTTCAGCTTGTTTTGTGCGCTCAAAATAGCTCTTCAAAAACGCCCATGTCCATTGAAAATAATGGTTAAGCGCATGAAATGTGCACTGAGGCTGTGGAAAGGTCACCTGATTGAAACACAAACGCTTGAAAAGCGCTTAAAAAACGCCATTAGAGGGGCGCTATTTATACCGCTAGCGCTTCAAAAGCGTGGCAAAAACACACACTAAAATCATGGCGTTTTACAGGCTTTTTTCCAACGCCTTGGTGTGAATGGAGCCTTAGATATTTATCTTATTTTGTTTTATGTTTTTTTTTTTTTTTTTTAGCCCCGATGAAGGGGGAGTTTTGAGCCCCCGAAACGCATTGAATTTTTTATTACCTCTGGTCGATGGATGAATAAGTAAAGCTTTAAGAGAGACATTAAATATCACAACACGCAGCTGGCGTTCCAACAACTGCACCCCCCCCCCCGGGAACATTTCATCACCAGTCCCCTATCACAGTCCCTGAGACTTTTTCCACTGGGCCAGATTACCCGGCAGCACACGGAGCGCACGGTGGAAACACCGCACACAATCAGCGGGTGATGCGATAATTGAAATATGCTATGCGTCCCTCTGACACCTCCCGTCATGAAACCCCCCCCATCCTCCCAGATCAGCAGAAAGCCGCTGGCAGGACACCGTCATCTCTATATTGGAAACATTTGGCGGGGAACAAAATCATTTCTTTGTTGAGCGGAGCGCCAAAAATGTCAGTGATGCAAGGCGCTTCAACTTTAGTGCCGGCTCAGGTTGAAACAATGAAAGCTTGAAGGTGGATTACTGGCGAGCCGGCGAGGACCGCGCGTATGGATGAGCCGATGCTGGACCACCACCTGTAAAAGGCGCGATTGTTCGATGCAACCAAAATAACGACTCGCCGGCCGCTTGCTTAGTGCGTTATCAAAGAACAATAGAAAAGTGACAAAAATACAAAGTGTCAGTTTAAACGTGTTTCCTGTAATAAAGACCGCTCACTGCTGCTCTCTCTCCTTGTGCAGGGTGACTGGTCTTGTCTCCGCCCCCTCCTGTAGTTTTCTGTGGTGGGTGGAGCCTGCTGAGTCCCTCCCACATCTCTGCTCTCTCCTTGTGCAGAGTGACTGGTCTTGTCTCCGCCCCTTCCTGTAATTTTCTGTGGTGGGTGGAGCCTGCTGGGTCCCTCCCACATCTCTGCTCTCTCTCCTTGTGCAGGGTGACTGGTCTTGTCTCCGCCCCTTCCTGTAATTTTCTGTGGTGGGTGGAGCCTGCTGGGTCCCTCCCACATCTCTGCTCTCTCTCCTTGTGCAAGGTGACCGGTCTTGTCTCCGCCCTCTCCTGTAGTTTTCTGCAGGCAGCCTGTAGTGGGTGGAGCCTGCTGGGTCCCTCCCACAGCTCTACTTGTACAGGGTGACTGGTCTTGTCTCCGCCCCTTCCTGTAGTTTTCTATTGTGGGTGGAGCCTGCTGGGTCCCTCCCACAGCTCTGCTCTCTCTCCATGTGCAAGGTGATCGGTCTTGCCTCTGCCCCCTCCTGCAGTGGGAGGAGCCTGCTGGGCTCCTCCCACAGAACTTGCTATGCACAGCACAACAATGATGTCACTGCAAGGTAATATATGAGATTGAAAAGCATCCCGGTCCACACACAGTGGATTTATGTCCTTTGTGGCGGTTATGGAATATATTTAAATGACAGGGCAGTTTGTGGATGCACATCGTCCTCCCTCTCAGTGTGGCGCTGGTGGGGGCGGACGACCTGGGCCTATTGCTTGGGCGCAATTCTGGACAGTGGCAGGTGATGTAGCTTTATTCCATCTATCTAAATGTATATTTAACTTTGCAAAATGATGTAATTTGTTTGTACATTGTATTACTTTGTATTTTGTATATGGTTCTTATTTCTACTCTCTTATTAGATCTGTACAACACTCTGGTTTGTATAAGTCCCTGAGGAAGCCTTATCAGGCGAAACATGTTGGACGCATATACAGACTCATGACCGTTGCAATTACCATAATGTATTATGTTGTACAATGTCATGCAAACTAACCACATATTGTTTCATGTTGCTTTTAATCATATTTCAAGTACTTTAAGTACTATTTTAAGCAGACATTGAATAAATGTCATTATATTTTATTATCTCAGCATTGTTTCTTAAGTTACATTGCACCGTTATAATCCCATACCCTTCTTTCCTTGTTCCCTTCAGCCCCACCCCCTTTCCCCCTCCTTTCCTCTTGACTCTCCCTTCCCCATTTTATTGAAATTTAAATGACAGTTTTGGTGTCTGGCGTTCCGCTTTAAGTGGTCATTATCTGTTTAGCTGTGGCGAATTCGGCTTAAAACTTCCCATGACCGCCCTTCTCCGGTGACTGGGGCTGTCTGCGCGCTGTCCCTGTAATGCTCATTCTTTCCAGGCTCTATATGATGAAAGATGATCTGACCTGATGTCACTGAGGAGCCAATCAGCCGCTTGGGAAGTCGCTCTGTAACTGTATCACCCACCCCTGCCCCCCAAGCTCCCGGCAATATACAGAACCTCAGCACTTTCCTTCTTGGATCAGGTTGTTATTGCTTCTATAAAAAGGATTATCCTGAGGGGGGTCATTCTCCTTACCTGCCTGGATGGATTTATCCGAGCGCCACTGAGCGCGCTCAGTCCCACCATCAGCTTCCTGCTCTACATAATGGAAATTATTTTATTTTCCTTAAAGTAGAACTCCAGGCACAACAAGTTTTATTCAAATATATTTCCTCAATAATCATATAGGATATAAATCCACTTTGTGTGCAACAAATGCCTTGGCAAACCCAGATGTTACCTTGTAAAATTAGCAGTGACATCATCACAGGAGGGGGCGGAGACAAGATCGGTCCCCCTGCACAAGGAGAGAGAGCAGAGCTGTGGGAGGGGCTAAACAGGATCCACCCACTGCAGACTGCCTGTAGAAAACTGCAGGAGGGGGCGGAGACAAGACCGGTCCCCCTGCACAAGGAGAGAGAACAGAGCTGTGGGAGGGGCTAAACAGGCTCCACCCATTGAAGACTGCCTGTAGAAAACTGCAGGAAGGGGCGGAGACAAGACCAGTCCCCCTGCACAAGGAGAGAGAGAGAAGAGCTGTGGGAGTGGCTAAACAGGCTCCACCCACTGCAGGCTACCTGTAGAAAACTGCAGGAGGGGGCGGAGACAAGACCGGTCTCCCTGCACAAGGAGAAAGAGCAGAGCTGTGGCAGGGGCTAAACAGGCTCCACCCACTGCAGAATGCCTGTAGAAACCTGCAGGAGTGGGCGGAGACAAGACCAGTCTTCCAGCACAAGGAAAGTGAGCAGAGCTGTGGGAGGGGCTAAACAGGCTCCACCCACTGCAGACTGCCTGCAGGAGGGGGCGGAGACAAGACCAGTCACCCTGCACAAAGAGAGAGCAGCAGTGACCAGTCTTTATTACAGGAAGGAAAATTTCAGCCGGTTTAGGAAAGCCCACTTCTGCAGACTGACACCCACCCATCAAGTAGGGTTGCCACCTGTCTGGGAATAACGTGTCCGGGTTTCAGGCGTACTAAAACCCGGACACATTATTCAGACTAGGCTGTGGCTCCCCAAGTAACCAAGATAGTCACACACAAATCTGTTGTGGTCGGGGAGCTGCGAGCGGCTGTCTGGGGGCAGGTCTGGCATCACTGGAGGCATGGTGATGATGTCAGCAAGAGCAATTCCTCCACACCCAGTGTTTGCTGCGGCACGCTATGCGCACCACATTATTACTCTCCTTGGGGCACCCAAAGGTGTCCCAGGCTGCTAAAGTGTCCAGGTCTGGCTAGAAGAAAAAGTGGCAACCCTACCATCAAGGCATTTTGATAACTCCTCCCAGGAGCCAACCCACTGCTTGCATCAGGAGGGCTTTTTACGATGAGTACTGAGCAGGGGTGCTGTAATGCTTTCATAAAGCCAGAGTCATCACTGGATCTCTGTGCTTTATTATGCAATGCAGGCAGGTCATGGCTGGTGGGTGGAGCCAGCCGGCCCCTCACACCAGTCAAGATCTGCCTGCATTGCATAGAGAAGCACAGAGATCCAGCGATGACATTGTTGGACCTAAAATAAGTTAATTTATGAAACCAGAAGGTGTTAAAAAAAATGAATTGGGATCATAGGCGTGCGCACATAGGGTGGGGGGTGTGCCTGGGCACACCCTAATCACCCTGTACTGAGCAGATTCACCCTGCTGCCTGGCTGTAGAGAAAGGGACTGGGGAATCTCTGTCCTCAAAAGTGAGACATCAGGGGTCTGTTTAGACCCTTGATATTTCACCAAAGCCCCCCAACAGGGCTTCTAAAAAAAATATCAAAAATAAATAAAAAATAAAATATAATATTGTAAAAAATAATTAAAAAAACGCAAAGTAAAAATAAACTTCTGACACCGATCTCTTGTAGCGCACACCCTAATACAATGGGCTGCGCACACCAATGATTGGGATATTGATGAGGGGGGAGGGAGGAACCAGGGAAGGTAAAATAAAAGCAGGTTAAACTTCAGCTTTAAAATAAAGCCAAAGCCAAGTTTTTAACCCCCGAAAATGATGGGTATACATAAAAAAACATAACAACTATAACACAACAGAACAGTTTATGATAAAACTCCTATGTAACCTATGAGGTGTACAGCTCAATAAAACGCCTGAGCGGTGGGAAGACGTCACAATTTCCCTCTGTCGCACGTCGCGGAGCCCTAGCAAGGGACATCAGAGATCCCCGATCGGGTTCCCTGTTACTGAAACTTAAGAGGCTGAATTATTCCACGACAAATGACCAGCAGCTGCTCAAATCCCCAGAAAAATAAGCAGAACCGTCCCAAGCCGCTGACGTCCGCCGCTCCTCTGGGTGGTCCAATGAGCGCTTTGTAGATGAGAAACCTTCAACATCGGGAAGGGAAAACCCATCGGATTAAAGGAGATGGAAACTCTATAGTTGGTTAAAAAACAGTAAAATTTTGTTAGAAAAAAATTGTTTTCATGACGTTCTATTAATGGGGTCAGGTCAACGTTCCTTTCCTTCCACAATGACGAGGAGAATCGAAGGAGAAGGATGAAGGATTTTTCTTGACCGAACAAAATTCCAACGCTCATGAGCATCCAGAAACGGAGAATTCAGAACATTGACATGGCAATCAAAGGAAATTATTTAGGTCAGTGGTTCTCAACTCCGGTCCTCAGGACCCACCAACAGGCCAGATTTTAAGTATTACCTTGGGGAGATGCAGACTAGAATTCTGCAATCACTGAGCAGCAAATGATATCACCTGTGATGTATTTCAGTTATCCTGCAAACCTGGCCTGTTAGTGGGTCCTGAGGACCGGAGTTGAGAACCACTGATTTTGGGTTTCCATACGAAATGTATCAAGTCCATGATGGTACCATGGCAACCGTCTAGAAGGTAGTCTCGTAAAGTACCATGGTAGTACCTGAACTATGTAAAGCATA
>BLSH010374019.1:1534102-1546421 GCA_018402905.1 Glandirana rugosa | reverse complement strand
GCCCCCCCCCCCCGTCTCCATCATTCCATCCTGAAAGATTCCCTGTAGCAGCCAGCGAGAGAGGAGGGAAGCTGGCAGCACTGCAGGGACAGGGGCGCCAGGAAGCGTGGGAATCTGCACTGCACGCGGTGATTAGGGCGTGCCCAGGAACACCCGACACTCCCTGTGCGCACACCTATGCCTGTCACCATTTTTCTCATGGTGTCAGGAAAATTTGTCAGAAGTGACACATGCAGATAGCAGAGGAAGGAGGCAGCAGACAGAAATGACACTTAGTGCTCTGGAGTGAGACAAGTACACACTATAGAGGGTATATGCTTTATTCATATTTCATGTCTGAGGTTTACAACCACTTTAAGCAGTGGCAGCCTGTCCATTGGGGGAGCGCACCCCCTATCCATGTGCCCGGCACTCATGCAGGACTCCAAATGCATGAATTCCAATGGGGGGGGGGGGGGGAGTGTTTTTTTTTAGGTATCTGATTAGAGCAAGAGGCTCTAATATGCTTCAAAAAAGGGTGGGCTCAGGGCATTATTGAAACAATGATTCTCCTCCCAGCCAATCAGGAAGCGGGTCTGAGACACATTTCCTGATCGGCTGGAAGAAGAAGCATCCCGATTGGCTGCCGAGGAGGAGGGAGGAAATGGAAGCCACTGTGATGCCCACGGAGAGCAAGGGAAGGGGAAGCCACCGCAATGCCCGCGGAGAGCAGGGGAAGGGGAAGCCGCCGTGATGCCCACAGGGAACAGGAGAAGGGGAAGCCGCCAGCGCCATGATGCCTACGGAGAGCAGGGGAAGGGGAAGCCATCGTGATGCCCACAGGGAGCAGGGGAAGGGAAAGCCGCCACCGTGGAGAGCAGGGGAAGCCGCCGCAATGCCTGCGGAGAGCAGGGGAAGGGGAAGCTGCCGTGATGCCCACAGGGAGCAGGGGAAGGGGAAGCTGCCACCGTGGAGAGCAGGGGAAGGGGAAGCCGCCACAATGCCTGCGGAGAGCAGGGCGAAGGTGAAGCCGCCGTGATGCCCACAGGGAGCAGGGGAAGGGGAAGCCGCCACCGCCATGATGCCTATTGAGAGCAGGGGAAGGGGAAATCACCGCCGCTATGATGCCTGCAGAAGGCAGGGGAAGGGGAAGCCACCGCAATGCCTGCAGAGAGCAGGGGAAGCTGCTGTGATGCCCACAGGGAGCAGGGGAAGGGGAAGCCGCCACCGCCATGATGCCTATGGAGAGCAGGGGAAGGGGAAATCACCGCCACTATGATGCCTGCGGAGAGCAGGGGAAGGGGAAGCTGCCATGATGCCCACATGGAGAGCAGGGGAAGCCTGGTAGAAGCACTGCCCGCCATAGATGGGGGTAAGTGCTCAGGACCTGACCAACTGGACCGGTGGGTGGGGTTTGATGGTTGTGGCACGAGTGCACTGTTTGCCGCCCCCCCCACCCCCCAAAAAATAAAATTGCCACCACTGACTTTAAGGTTCCCCTTAATGTCTGCACACAAGCATGCAATTGGTGGGTTCCAGACCCTTTATATAGTCCGTCCTGCACCTGCTTATTATGTGAACTCAGCTGCTTGAATTTGTGCTGAGGATGAAAAAAAAAACCCAGAAAACTCAGCGTTCTTCCAAAAAGAGATTTAAAATAACTTGTTTGGGGGGGCGCCTCCCAAGCTGAGCCGCGTGTTCCAAACCACAACAGGACACTCCTTGGGAAAACAGAACGCGGCGAGGCGAAGTCCTCTGTGCTGCACGCCGGAATTCAGGGAGATACAAGATCTGTACATGGAGACATTCTGGACTGCTACTGAGCCGGGCAACGCTACAATTAAAGAGGACCTGTCCCTGCTCCGTCCATGCCATCCTTAGCACTGTCCATCTAATTAGGGACTGGTTTAAACTGGGGGGGGGGGGGGGGGTTAAAAACATTTGGGTTTAAGGGTAACTCCACTTTCATGGGAGCAAAAATAGCAAATAAAAAGTCATATTGTGATTGAATGTTATTAAAAATGACCTTTCCTTTTCAATCTGCAGCCGATGTAATTTTCTGTAAAATGAAATATGGCCACCTGGAGGCGCTCTGCACACAGATGGTATACAGAACACCCCTACCCCAGAAATGTAATTTGCTGTGTGATTGGCTCACTGATTTTCCCAGAAGTCTACAAGTCAGATTTTGAGCATCCCCTGCAACATAAGGCTCCTTTCACACTTGTATGACTCCAAAGTAAGACGACCTTGGAGTGTAACTTTGACGCAACTTTGGAAGGATACGACTTAAATGCTATGACTTTGGCTATGACCACTGATAATAGACAACTGCAGCACAACTGTCGCATGCGACTTTTGAGGTTTAACATTGAAGTCTATGGCCCTCAAGTCGCATGAAAGTCTGACCAAAGTAGAGTATGAACTACTTTTAAGGTGCATAGATATGAACAGTACTCATTGGAAAACATGGAGTGCGACCTGATGTTCAAAGTGACAAGTCGCACGAGTGTAAATGGAGCCAAAACGTCATTTTTCCAAAGGGAAATCAAGTCAAAGGGGACGCAGGCCCTGTCACTTTCCCCATTAGAGCCCTGCAAGTGCAGCAGCTGATTGATAATGATAAAGTCACTCACTCTCTCATACTGGTCACTGGAAGTTCAACATGGCACCTCATGGCAAAGAACTCTCTGAGGATCTGAAAAAAAGAATTGTTGCTCTACATCAGTGGTTCTCAACTCCGGTCCTCGGGACCCCCCAACAGGTCTTGTTGCAGGATAACTGAAATACATCACAGGTGATATCATTTGCTGCTCAGTGATTGCTGTGTTCTAGTCTGCATCTCCCCAAGGTAATACTTAAAATCTGGCCTGTTGGTGGGTCCCGAGGACCGGAGTTGAGAACCACTGCTCTACATAAAGATGGCCTATAAAAAGATTGCCAAGACCCTGAAACTGAGCTGCAGCACGGTGGCCAAGACCATACAGCAGTGTAACAGGACAGGTTCCACTCAGAACAAAGAAGTTGAGTGCAGTGCTCAGCGTCATACCCAGAGGTTGTCTTTGGGAAATAGACGTATGAGTGCTGCCAGTATTGCTGCAGAGGTTGAAGGGGTGGGGGGTCAGCCCTCCAGTGACCAGTATGAGAGAGTGAGAGCGATAACGCCAAATTTAACACACCTGCTCCCCATTCACACCTGATACCTTGTAACACTAACAAGTCACATAACAGCGGGGAGGGAAAATGGCTAATTGGGCCCAATTTGGATATTTTCACTTAGGGGTGTACTCACTTTTGTTGCCAGGGGTTTAGACATTAATGGTTGTGTGTTGAGTTATTTTGAGGGAACAGAAAATTTACACTGTTATACAAGCTGTACACTCACTACTTTACATTGTAGCAAAGTGTCATTTCTTCAGTGTTGTCACATGAAAAGATAGAATAAAATATATACAGAAATGTGAGGGGTGTACTTACTTTTGTGAGATACTGTACATCCCATAGATGGTAGACACTATAACTTTCATGCCAACCAATCAATATACACTTATTGGGATTTTTCCTACCAAAGAAATGTAGCAGAATACATTTTGGCTTAAATTTATGAAGAAATTGTATTTTTTTTTAAATTTTATTGTATATGTTTTATAGCAGAAAGTTTTTTTTCAAAATTTTCGGTCTTTTTTCATTTATAAAAAAAAAACAGTGGTGATTAAATACCACCAACTGAAAGCTCTTGTAACAAAAAATTATATAAATTTGATTTGGGTACAGTGTTGCACGACTGCGCAATTCCCAGCTAAAGTGGCAGTAAACCCTCCTATCATTTTCAGCCAAGGAAGCTGCCATCTTGGCCTCTGTTTAATCTACAACTGCCATGATGCTGCACATGTGATCAGCTTTGACACCAGCCATTGGATGGTTTGACCATTTGGTTTAGAGCACAACCAATGGGAGTGTTACATTTCCGGCACATGCCGGGAATGGAACTGGTTTTTAAACTGTTAAATGGATTCGTTTACTACCGCTTTAAAGTAGCGCAGTGCTGAACAGCAAAACCTGGCCTGGTCATAAAGGGGGTAAAACCTTCCGGAGCTGAGGTGGTTGCAATGGCAGCAAACAGGGGGAGTTCACATCCCGCGGTCACGATACTTTGTACCCGCAGCAATATATTTTCCAACAGGACTTCTCCAGAGCCTCTCCCATTCTCTGGAACTCCCTGCCCCAGTATGTCTGGTCAGCCCCTAACCCAGTCTTTCTCAACCTTTTTACTCTAGAGGAACCCTTGAACTCTTTTGCAGGTCTTGAGGGACCCTTATTAAAACCATTGGTGGTCAGTGAAAAAAATGCCCTTTACGTTTGTGGTCATGCGGAATAAGGCAGGACTTACAGTGGTGGTCAAAAAGGAATCCCTATCAGGGCTGGATTAAGAGCATCATGGGCCTGGTGCTGAGGAAGTTACATCCTCCTCCTTTGCGGGGCCCTGTGCTTGCACTTGATTGGTTCCTAGGATGCTAGGCAGTCCAAGCAACCAATAGTTTTCACAGCAGTGGACACTGGGCAGTGGTGGTGCCAGGGGGGAAGTTCTTGGGCAGCTGTGCCTCTATTAAGGTAGGGGCCTGGAGCTGCAGCTCCAATAGCCCCTATGTTAATCTGGCCCTGATCCCTACGGATGGCCTAAGAGATTGTTGGCTTCATGCAACTGGCTCTACCAAGTGGCATTGACCCCAGAACTATGCAGACACCTTAAGATAGGAGGTCAATCAGCCACAGCTCAAGGAACCCCTAGCAACCTTTGGAGGAACCCTAGGGTTCCACGGAACCCTGGTTGAGAATGGCTGCCCTAACCTGTCCGCCTTTAGGCGATCCCTGAAAACTCATTTATTCAGGGAAGTCTACCACTCCTCCACCTAAGAACCCGAGCCACCTCCATCAGATCACCCCCCCCCCCATTACCTTTTGTACCACCCCCCCCTCCCTTTAGAACAAGGGTAGGCATCCTTGGCACTCCAGCTGTGGTGAAACTACAAATCCCATCATGCCTCTGCCTCTAGGAGTCATGCCTGTGATTGCCAGGGTCTTGCAATGTCTCATGGGACTTGTAGTTTCATCACAGCTGGAGAGCCGAGGTTGCCTACTCCTGCTTTAGAATGTAAGCTCCACGAGCGAGGCCCTCCTATTCCTTCTGAATTGAACTGTATTGTAATTGTACCGTAATTGCAAACTGTTGGCGCTATATAAATCCTGTATAATAATAATAATATGGTGTGACTGGCGGGCAGCAAGCATGGCACTGGGAGAGGTATGGATGTTGCGTTATCCCCGGTAACAACTGGACGCGGAACACGCCTGAAATATTTCCTCTAAATCCCTTTAATAAGGATGTGCGCGGTGGACGCGGAGAAGCGCCTGGCAGGGCACCCGGTGACCGGAGAGGAGGACATGAACTCCCTTATAATCCAATAAGAAGACAATCCGTCTGCGAGAATTCTCCCCGCGTCTAGATATACGCAGGCAGGTAACAAAGTCACCACCGCCCGCTGCGTTCTCCCGCGATATCCACCGCGGTTATTATTCCAGGATCTCATACCTAAACAATCCGCCGGCAGAGAACGCCATGTCCTCGGTTCACAAATGATTTCACACGTCCTTCAACTGCATTCAAAGCTTGTTTTGGCTAAAAAGCTGAAATCCAGGGAAAATTCAAAACCAACCTTGCAGTGCGGCTTCCCAAGCATTGCAAGGGTTAAATATCTAGGGGAACATTAAAAAGACCTATTTATTGCTCCTCTCCGCTAGACTGGTCCTGCTGCCCCACTGATATGTATTTATTCTGCGCGGTATTGAGTTGCGTCAGGTTATTATTGTTCTGTAGTCTGCTGACATCTAGTGGCGGTATAAAGCCACTGCAGCCTGTTTACTTAAGTGGTTTGGTATTTCCCTCTGTCCTCCCCTGCTGTCTAATGCTAGTTAGTTCATTCCTAGCTCACCCTGTCTGCTTCTCCCATGTTCCCTCAGTCAGTGTTAGTACTTCTCAGAGATCGGGCTTACACTCAAAAAGACTGGGAAAAAAAACATCTGCTGTACTCATAGGCGTGCGCACATAGGGTGGCAGGTGTGCCTGGGCACACCCTAATCACCATGTACTGTGCAGATTCCCCCTGCTGCCTGGCTGCAGAGAAAGGGACGGGGAATCTCTGTCCTCAGTCCCTCTGTCTCAAACATGAGGCATCAGGGGTCTGATTAGACCCCTGATATTTCAACAAAGCCACCCAGCAGGGTTCCTAAATACAATTGTAAAAAAATAAAATATAATATTGTAAAAAAATAATAAAACAAAATTGTAAAAAAAATAAATAAAATAAAATAAAAATAAACTACTGACACCGATCTCTGCCCTTCTGACATATATACACACACACTCATGTTTGTTTGCACTTTGTGGTGCGCACCCTAATGCAATAGGCTGCACACACCTATGGCTGTACTGCAAAGACTTTACTAACAAACATGTTATGCTTAACCTGCTCTGTGTATTATTATTATTATTTCAGGTACTTATATAGCGCTGTCAATTTACACAGCGCTTTACATATACATTGTACATTCACATCAGCCCCTACTCTCAAGGAGCTTACAATCTAAGGTCCCTAACTCACATTCACACACATACTAGGGCCAATTTAGACAGGAGCCAATTAACCTACCAGCATGTCTTTGGTGTGTGGGAGGAAACCGGAGTACCCGGAGGAAACCCACGCAGGCACAGGGAGAACATGCAAACTCCAGGCAGGTAGTGTTGTGGTTGGGATTCGAACCAGCGACCATTTTGCTGCCAAGCAATTCGAATTCCAACCACGACACTACCTGCCTGGAGTTTGCATGTTCTCCCTGTGCCTGTGTAACGGTTTTGCACAGAGCAGCCCCGATCATCCTTTTCTTAGGTCCCTTGCCAGCGCTGCTGGCCCCTCCCAAAAATGAGTGCCCCAAGTTGCTTGCTACAGGAGCAATCATGCAGGCTCGGCCCTGACATTGATACACATAATGCAGCTCGGCCCCACCCCCTGTTCTCTCCTCACTAGCTGTGATTGACAGCAGCAGGAGCCAATGGCTCCTACTGCTGTGCCTGAGCCAGTGAGGAGAGAGAGAGAGAGAGACCAGCGCTGGATCCTCATTGGGCTTAGGTAAGTATAAAGGGGTCTGAGGGGAGGTAGGGGGATGGATGGGCTGGCTTCAGGTGCCAACATCATGAGCTTTTGGGACAGGTAAGTGTCCTTATATTAAAAGTCAGCAGCTACAGTATTTGTAGCTGCTGACTTTTATTTTTTTTAATACAGGCTGGAACTCCGCTTTAATGTATTAAGTTAAAAAAAAGTTCTGCCTTTGGAACCACTTGAAGTAAATTTGTGTTGGATTCAACTTGTATGTCTCATTGAAGAGTTAAGCTGCCTGTGGATGGTGCCAAGTCAGAAGGTGACCATACTGTCTCCATAGACTGGATCTAAGGAGGTATGTCAATGCATAACGTGACATTTGAAACACTGCTTCCCTTTAGCACTCCATCCATTGGCCACACTTTGAATTAATCATGTGCAATTCAGGACGAGCAATCCAACATTGGAAAAGGTTGCGGAGGGCCCAACTATAACAAGGAGTGCCACAGGGAAAATGAAAGCACCAACTGCAGGGGGTAAGGTGGGCCCACTGCTCTAGTAGTTTTGAAATTTCCCCTGGGGATCCCATGACCCCCTTACTAACATGACCTCTTCTGAAGAGACGGATTGGCCAACCTGACCTCTTAAAGGCAACCTCTGCTCAGTAACTCAAATAAGGGTGATGCTTTGATGCTGGGATACAGCATCATTGGAATAGTGGTTGGGGATGTGGGACGCTCTTGGCAAATCAGGGCCAGTTGGCATCTATGGGTGCCCCATGTACAAAGCCAGCTCCATAAAGACATGGTTTGACCCATTTTGTGTGGAGGAACTCATGTGACCGCATATAGCCCTAACCTCAACTCTACTGAACACTTTTGGGATGACATGGAATGAGTCAGGTCTTCTCTTCCAACATATCCATAAAGACATGGTTTGGGGAGTTTGTTGTAGAGGAATTCGAGTGGTCTTCAGAGAGCCCTGACCTTACCCCTACTGGGCACCTTTGGGATGAATTGGAAAAAGCCAGGTCTTCTCTTTCAACATATCCATAAAAATCAAAGTTTGATGATTTTGGCGTTGAGGAGCTCAAGTGACCTGCATAGAGCCATGACCTCTTCTGAAGAGACGGATTGGCCAACCTGACCTCTTCTTAAAGGCAACCTCTGCTCAGTAACTCAAATAAGGGTGATGCTTTGATGCTGGGATACAGCATCATTGGAATAGTGGTTGGGGATGTGGGACGCTCTTGGCAAATCTGGGATAGTTGGCATCAAAGGGTGCCCCATGTACAAAGCCAGCTCCATAAAGACATGGTTTGACCCATTTTGTGTGGAGGAACTCATGTGACCGCATATAGCCCTAACCTCAACTCTACTGAACACTTTTGGGATGACATGGAATGAGTCAGGTCTTCTCTTCCAACATATCCATAAAGACATGGTTTGGGGAGTTTGTTGTAGAGGAATTCGAGTGGTCTTCAGAGAGCCCTGACCTTACCCCTACTGGGCACCTTTGGGATGAATTGGAAAAAGCCAGGTCTTCTCTTTCAACATATCCATAAAAATCAAAGTTTGATGATTTTGGCGTTGAGGAGCTCAAGTGACCTGCATAGAGCCATGACCTCTTCTGAAGAGACGGATTGGCCAACCTGACCTCTTCTTAAAGGCAACCTCTGCTCAGTAACTCAAATAAGGGTGATGCTTTGATGCTGGGATACAGCATCATTGGAATAGTGGTTGGGGATGTGGGACGCTCTTGGCAAATCTGGGATAGTTGGCATCAAAGGGTGCCCCATGTACAAAGCCAGCTCCATAAAGACATGGTTTGACCCATTTTGTGTGGAGGAACTCATGTGACCGCATATAGCCCTAACCTCAACTCTACTGAACACTTTTGGGAGGATATGAAATGAGTCAGGTCTTCTCATCCAACATCTCCATAAAGACATGGTTTGAGGAGTTTGTTGTAGAGTAATTCAAGTGGCCTTCAGAGAGCCCTGACCTTACCCCTACTGGGCACCTTTGGGATGAATTGGAAAAAGCCAGGTCTTCTCTTCCAACATCTCCATAAAGTCAAAGTTTGAAGATTTTGGCATTGAGGAGCTCAAGTGACCTGCATAGAGCCATGACCTCAACCCTACTGATCACTTTTGGGATAAATTGGAATGAGCCAGGTGCTGTGATGCTGGGATACAGAATCATCAGTATAGTGGTTGGGGATGTTGGATCCTCTTGGAAAATCCAGGACAGTTGGCATCTATGAGTGCCTATATAACTACAAACTATAATACAGAATATTTGCATCAAGCTGATTATTTTTATATGTACAGTATATCCAAAAAAAAAATCTATACATTCCCTTCAAGCAGAGATCACATGACCAACCGCCTAGGTTTTGAGGGTTGGTCAAGCCATATATGGAAGCTTTTTTGATAGAGTGTTTTGCGGATTAAATTGTTCAACCAAATTTGCGCCTGGCTATTGTATTATAGTTTCGACACTTCTCCTGGCAATGTCTTGTAAATAGATGTGACATCTATCTGATGTTGTAAGAAGGAAATAGAAGAAAAGCAGACATTGTATGAAATAACAAGGAAAGGTGGAAATCGGCGGTTGTAACAGCCATAGAGATGTACTACAAGGTACACGGAGTAACTCATAGTTTGATGTGATCTCCAGCCAAGAACATCATTTAACGAGAAGTGAGAAGTCCCAGAGGGGGGTCAGAGTAGTGATTGGGGTTGATAAACTCCAGGCATGTTCTGGTTGATCCTCAGCCAGGTCTGTTTCTATGTACATTCTCCGACGTATGATCGTGTTATCAACACAAGTGTGTCATTATGAGACAGGCATACATGAGAAGATTAGAAGCAGTCTTTTACAAAGCGAATAATTTTCTTTACGAATAATACCCAATTTATGATCTAAAGTTGACCAGTCACCTTACAATGTGATGGTACAATCTTCATTAGATGTACAAAAAAAATCATACAATATAGGCAAAATTTTGTGGAATCCTCGCAATTACACATAGTATATGGCCAAAAGTATATTGACCCCTTCTAAATGATGGAGTTCACGTGTTTCCAATGAAGGGCAGTGGTAATACTACAACATACAAAGATAATTTTTTTTTTAGATAATTGTGCACTTCTAACCTTGTGATAAGAGTTTGGAGAAGACCTTTCTCTGTTCCAGCATGACTGTGCCCCAGTGTATGTAGCCAGCTCCATAAAGACATGATTTGACCAGTTTGGTGTGGAGGAACTGGAATGGCGTTCATATAGACCTGACCTTAAGCCTACTGATCACCTATGGGATGAATTTGAATGAGCCAGTTCTTCTCATCCGATATCTCCATAAAGACATGTTTTGATGAGTTTTGTTATAGAGGAATTCGAGTAGCCTTCAGAGCTCTGTCCTGAACCCTACTGATCACTTTGGGGTGATATGGAATGAGCCAGGTCTTCTCATTCAAAAAATCTCCATATAGATATGGTTTGATGAGTTTGGTGTGGAGGAACTCGAATGGCCTTCACAGAGTTCTGACCTCAACTCTACTTGACACCTTTGGAATGAATTGAAATGAGCCAGATCTTCTCAACCAACATCTCCATAAAGACATGGTTTGATGAGTTTGTTGTAGAGCAACTCGAGTGGCCTTCACAGAACTCTGACCTCAACCCTACAGATCACTTTTGGAATGATATGGAATGAGTCGGTTCTTCTTATCCAACGTAGACATGGTTTGATGAGTTTGTTGTAGAGGAACTCGAGTGGCCTTCACAGAGCTCTGTCCTCAAACCAACTGATCCTTTTGGGATGATATGGAATGAGCCAGGTCTTCTCAACCAACATCTCCATAAAGACATGGTTTGATGAGAGTGTTGTAGAGGAACTCAAGTGGTGTTCACAGAACTCTGACCTCAACCCTACTGATCACTTTTGAAATGATATGGAATGAGTGATATCTTCTGATTCAACATAGACATGGTTTGATGAGTTTGTTGTAGAGGAACTCGAGAGGCCTTCACAGAGCTCTGTCCTCAAACCAACTGATCACTTTTGGGATGATATGGAATGAGCCAGGTCTTCTCATCCAAAAATATCCATATAGACATGGTTTGATGGGTTTATTGTGGAGGAACTCGAATGGCCTTCAAAGAACTCTGACCTTAACTCTACTTGACACCTTTGGAATGAATTGGAATGAGCCAGGTCTTCTCAATCAACATCTCCATAAAGACATGGCTTGATGAGTTTGTTGTAGAGCAACTCGAGTGGCCTTCACAGAACTCTGACCTCAACCCTACTGATCACTTTTGGAATGATATGGAATGAGTCAGGTCTTCTTATCCAACGTAGACATGGTTTGATGAGTTTGTTGTAGAGGAACTCGAGTGGCCTTCACAGAGCTCTGTCCTCAAACCAACTGATCACTTTTGGGATGATATGGAATGAGCCAGGTCTTCTCAACCAACATCTCCATAAAGACATGGTTTGATGAGAGTGTTGTAGAGGAACTCGAGTGGTAATCACAGAACTCTGATCTTAACCCTAATGATCACTTTTGAAATGATATGGAATGAGTCATATCTTCTTATCCAACATAGACATGGCTTGATGAGTTTGTTGTAGAGCAGCTCGAGTGGTCTTCACAGAACTCTGACCTCAACCCTATGGAATGATATGGAATGAGTCGGGTCTTCTTATCCAACGTAGACATGGTTTGATGAGTTTGTTGTAGAGGAACTCGAGTGGCCTTCACAGAGCTTTGTCCTCAAACCAACTGATCTTTTTGGGATGATATGGAATGAGCCAGGTCTTCTCATCCAAAAATATCCATATAGACATGGTTTGATGGGTTTAATGTGGAGGAACTCGAATGGCCTTCAAAGAACTCTGACCTCAACTCTACTTGACACCTTTGGAATGAATTGGAATGAGCCAGGTATTCTCAACCAACATCTCCATGAAGACATGGTTTAATGAGTTTGTTGTAGAGCTGGGATATGCAATTAGCGGACCTGCAGCTGTTGCAAAACTACAAGTCCCATCATGCCTCTGACTCTGGGTGTCATGCTTGTGGCTGTCAGTCTTGCTATGCCTCATGGGACTTGTAGTTCTGCAACAGCTGGAGGTCCGCTAATTACATATCCCTGCTCTACAATAAACTCATTAAAC